>CAJHQP010000189.1:0-248752 GCA_905132765.1 Moricandia arvensis | reverse complement strand
TCACATTTTTGTGAAATTAATTGTAGAGATGACATGTGTGAAATAATTTCACAAATAATGTCTATGGGATGTAGTGTTTGTAACAATTGTTTTGGATCCTTTATATATTATTTGAGAAACATTACAAATAATGTCTTGGGGATGTAGTGTTTGTAACAATTGTTTTAAATCCTTTATATATTATTTGAGAAACATTACAACATTTAAGCGAAATCACGTGTCATCACTAGAATGATTTTTAAAATCAATAGAAAATTAGATTGGTCGATTTAAACATATATTATACTTTTCATTAAACTAATCATAGAATTACTATTAAAGCATAAAAATATTTTTTATTCTTTCCTTAAATAAAACTACGAAATTACTTAATATGATTAAAATATATATGAAAATAATTATTTTAAATAATAAAAATAATAGATAAAAATTTTGTTTCATCAACCATTTTTCATTTATATTATTAAAATAAATCAAACAATCATATTTACCACACAATGAAAATTTAGATTTTTCTGTATATGTTATATTTTGATTTATTTTTAAAACGACTATAAATTAATAAAACTGTTAAAATTCCTAGATTATTTTTTTATCAATGGTTTAAGACGCGGATCTTAACTTAGTTTGGTAAATATAGTGTTTGCATCAACATAATAGCCAACTTTCTTGTCTCATCCAGATAAGTTGCAACATTATATTAATTAAGGGAAAATTTCTTAAAAATACACGAACTAATTTTGATTTGCTAAAAAAATATACGAACGATTAAGGTTTCTCAATTAATACACAAATTAATTTTGGTTTCCATATAAATACATAAACTCTTAAAATTTGGAGGTTTTACACTTCGATTTTGACGACGTTAACTTTGTTTAACGGAGTGTTAAGACGCCGTTAATATTTAATTGAAAAAATTCTATAAAAATACACAAACAAATTTTGATTTGTTAAAAAATACATGAACTATTAAGGTTTACCAATTGATACATATACTAATTTTGGTTACTCTATAAATATATAAACTTTTGAAATTCATAAGTTTTACACCTCGTTCTGGTTGTAATGGTGCTTGTTGGTTGGCCTTTTGTGATCTTCTCTTTTGCCTGTTAAAGATCTCGAGATCTTTGGGAAACCTTTTTATTAGTCATATTTTCCGACCACTCTAAATAATATCCCTTTTGACTTGATACTTCTAGACTAGTCACCCTGAGGACGAGTTCGACCACAACTAGAAATACCGGGTCAAAAAGTATATTCTCTAGAGTGATCGGAAAATGCGACTAATAAAAAGGTTCCCTAGAAATCTCGATATCTTTAACAGAGGAAAGATAAGATCACGGAGGCCCAACCAACAAGCAAAATTACAACAAGAACGAGGTGTAAACCTCTGAATTTCAAAAGTTCATGTATTTATAGGGTAACCAAAATTAGTTTGTGTATTAATTGGGAAGCCTTAATAGTTCGTGTATTTTTTTAACAAATCAAAACTAGTTTGTTATTTTATGGAATTTTCTCAGTTAAATATTAACGGCGTCTTAACACTCCGTTAAACAAAGTTGATGTTGAAATCGAAGTGTAAAACCTCTGAATTTCAAAAGTTTATGTATTTATAAGACAACCAAAATTAATCTGTATATTAATTGGGAAGCCTTAATAGTTCTTGTAATTAGCAAATTAAAATTAGTTCATGTATTTTTAAGGAATGTTTCCTATTAATTAATAAAAGGATGGAAATAATAGTAGATATGTAACCAAAATTGTTAAATATACTAAACATATAATATGTGGCCACAATTATATACATATTGTATTTCTCAAAACTATAAGCTAAAGAAACACAGTTATACAGTTTTATAATATATCATATATCATAATATAATTATAATGATATAAGATATTAGTTTTAATATATTAGACACAACTATAGGCATATTGAAATAAATATATGCATATTACAATTGGGTAATCGATTTTCACATAATATATTATATGTGTTTTGAACATATATGTTTGTTATAAGAAAATATTGTATAAATGACTAATGTAATTATGATTATTCTCGTATTTGAAATTTGATTTGTCATGTATTCTTTATATTGGCTCTAACATTTAAAAATGATTAGCTACTAACTATAAAGAATAATTATGGTTAGTTAGCATCTGAAGTTTAATTTTTTGGCGACTTCTGAAATTAATAATTATATATTTCCTTTAACAAAATATGTAATAAATAATGAAAATCTTACCTGATGGACAAACAATATATCATAAAACTTTATTGTGTATTTCATCATTATTGTTAAAAATACTTCAATATTATTATTAGGTTACAACATATACCCTTTCTAGAATACCAAATTATATTAAATAAATATCAAATATAAAATTTTAGTTTACCAAATGTGGCTTTCTATATGGAATTGTGATCTGTAAGGCCGGCTGGACCAATTATTCTGGTGGCCAATCCCTGAATGACGGTTAGTGAAGTCGTAAATGGAGAATCAAAGGAATGAGACGAGGTAATGCTAGATAAGTTTGTTGTGACAGAGAAATTCCACTGATCAGGAGTTTGGCTATAAAGAAATCTTTACAGAAGGATTTATTTTGTTAGGATACCTCAAGAGTGGTTTGTATACTGTTAAGTTAGGGTATTGGGTAGCCAGCACATACTTAAGAAGAGGAAGATGTTGAATTTACGGAGCTAAGCATTACAATACTATAGGCCTTTTTCTGGAAGATAAGTGCTTGTTAGAAAATACGCCATCTTATATGACAATTAATCTTAGGTCATGTTGATGTTACGAGAAATTTAACTCATTGTGGCGATGTGATAATGTTTGTCCGTGATGTGGGAAACCAGATGAGTTTGTAACTCATGCGACCTTTGAATGTCCACCGGCTACGAAAGCATGGGAACTAACAGCCACTACGTCTCATCCGAATATCTTCCAAGTTTCCAGCATATATACTTATATGGATTACTTTTTCTTGCGAAAGAGTAGTATCTCAGGACGGCGAGGAATTTAATACATATGGAAAGCGAGGAATGAAAAGCTATTTAGAGGAGTTGACAGAGATCCAATGGAGTTGATAAGGTATACTGAAGAAGGAATGTCAAGCATGGTTCACTGCTAATGCTTTAACCACAAAATCTCATCTTGAGTCTGTGATACCACCTCAAGTCTTATCCTTGGAGAGTATTTGCTTGCTAGATGGTTTTTGAAAGTCTTCTAATAGAATATCTTTTGGAAGACTTACTTGAAAGTTTTCTAGACCAGAAATTTACTTTTCGCCCAAAAGACTTCTACGAAAATCTTCTAGTGCATTATTTGTTAGAAAACTTTGGAGAAGACTTCCATGAAATCTTCCAAGTCATCTCAAATCTGAAAAATCTGCATATCTAAACAAAATAAATCATTGAGAACGATATGAGATAAAAATGAGAAATTAATATAAAATTTAGTTTTTTTAATGAAAGGCTTACTTGAAAGTCTTCCAATAAAATACCTCCTGGAATACTTACTTGAAAGTCTTCTAGACCATAAATTTACTACTCATCCAGATCTGAAAAAAAATCTGGCGATATATGTCCCAAAAACGGGCATTCAAGCATTACTGATGACCGGTCAAAAAGAGGCAGTTGAACAACTTCAAAAGTTGTATGCGGGTAAAGGATACGTAGATATTGGTAAGGGAAAACCTAACAGATAAAGTTTTCAAAAGTTAAGAACTTTAAGCAATCCATGAGGGATATCAATCGATGTAAAAAAGTAGTGAATTTATAGGTGTCTAGTTTTAAAGAAGTGGAATATGAGAACCATGTGATGAAAAACATGCAAAAAAAAAAAAAGTGAGAAACATGAGATAAAAATGAAAAATTGATATAAAGTTTAGTTTTCTAAGTTCAAACAGATTAGAGAGAGGTTGTAGAGTTTTAAAAAGAGAAAATTACATTTTGTTGCAACCATTTGAGAAGAAGAGAGATACTATAAATTTTATTTATATAAGAAGAAAAAGATTCTAATAAAATTAAATATTTTTCGATTCAGAAGACTTTCAAGTAAGTATTCTAATAGAATAACTCATGGAAGACTTACTTGAAAGTCTTCTATACCCTAAGTTTACTATTCGCCGAGTTTTCTAGTGTATTATTTGTTGGAAGACTTAAGTCACTTATACCCTAAACTCAAAATAACTAACTAATTAGAAACAAACACTTCACAAAAAAGTCTTAGGATGTAACCAACTCAAATGAGAATGCATTCATATATTATATGGAAAACGTGGGTTCATTCATTGTAAAAGACAGATGGGTGCATTGGCCATACATATATGTAAGACACCATCTGATAACATAAACCAGTGGATAAGTCTTGTGAGATAGAAATCATGAGAGATATACCATTCAAGAGATATACCATTCAAGCATGGCTTGATGACACAAGGGTACTCACAAGGACTAAGGAACATGTCATAGGAGATATACTCCTATGAGGTGGTTGCTACTACACAAACTCGAAATTCTAAAGGTCTGGATCAATATATAAGTTTGTAGTAAGCTGAAAATGGATCACTGGATCAAAGAGAATAAATGGTACCAGAGAAAATGAGAAATGAAATTCTCAAGAACAACATTGTTCCTAAGCTGTTTATGGACTGGAAAGGCAGCTGCATAAAGTATGCATAATAAATAAGAAAGTACTTAGTAAAGAGTTATATAAGAACCATCAGTCCATATGAAAGAAATGCCTTGTGTTTATATTAAACCAATCAATAGAAAATTTAAATGGTTCAAGTCATTGGTAAAAACTTAGAACTGACCATGTCATTGGAACGGCAATAAACCATGCAATAAGCCATGAGCGTATGATCAGCACATCCTAAACATATACTAGAATAAAGGATGGTAGTGGCAAGCCATCTGGTCCATGCTAAAGGACCATGCCGACCATGACTATATCTAATTCAGTTTTCCAGCTCTATCCATCATATAGTAACTAAGGTATGAGCTCAGGACATGGTATAGACTTAAGATACTATCTATCAGCATTATATAAGCATGCATAAGATATGATGTAGCTGATAGAAAGAAGTTCTAGGAACCAAGGCAGTAAATCGACTGCATCTAATATGCCTTTTGTTGTAGCAACATTAGGCCGTAATACCTCAAGCCGCTCATTGGTAAGTTTTGAGGCATAAATAGAAAATGTCCATGACCTAATATATAGGTCTTAGCACGTGGTATGGTCCATAATAAGAAAGGTCATTACAGTTTTCTAAGACCATAATTTAGATATAGACTTATCACATTGGTAAAGTGTATAATTTATTTATCGGTTTATTATTTTTAAGAGGGGTTAAGTGGTTAAGTGTTTTTGATGATGCAGATTATCTATTTAAGATTTCATACAGGTTATTATTTTGGCATCAGCCCAAAAAAAAAAATCAAAAACAAAAAAAAAAACGAAAAAAACCAAAAAAAAAAAAAAAAAAAAAAGAAAAAAAAAAAAAACCCAAAAAAAAAAAAAAAAAAAAAATAAAAAAACAAAAAAACAGAAAAAAAAAAAAAAAAAAAAAAAAAAAAAAAAAAAAATAAAAAAAAAAAAAAAAAAAAGTCAAAAAAAAAAAAAAAAAAAAAAAAAAAAAAAAAAAAAAAAAAAAAAACCAAAAAACCCAAAAATGTTCGTGGACAAGTTTTGGCCGAGATAAATCTGACCAGAATGTACCGTGGTCGAAGACCAACTAAGATAGGTCCATATAGACCAAGGCATTCGCATTATAAGCTGAGTCGTACTGGTCGAAGACCAGACATCCAACCAGAACATGAAATCATAAATGTTTATGGAAGTTAAATGGAGGAATCAACCATGATGAAGATAAGAGGTTCAAGTACGACCATGAGACTAAACCAGCTGATCTAACTTCTACATACGACCAGAACTTCTAGTTCAAGTATCAGTGAAGTTTCAGAAGACATGAGAAGTCTGGAACATTGCAAGATTATTCAAGATACTGAGCCACTACATCAGTAACATTCAGAGATGTTCAAATCAGGGGGAGTATCATGTGTTGTATTCTTTTTCCTATCCATGGTTTCCATTTTTCCCAAAATGGGTTTTTGGTTTTCCTCGAGAGGTTTTAATGAGGCAACATTAAGCATGATACAAGCCCATTACGGTTATGGCATCCAAGGGGAAGTGTTATGAATAATATTGTGGATAGCCAATAACCAGACCGACTAGACCGAGTAGACCGACCAGTAAACCTATGGTCGATGGAATTACTAAACCTATGGCAAATAGGTTTAGGTCTAGGCGAAATCCTAAACCCATATGGTTTAGGTTTACTACATGTAATCCTAGATAAGGATGGTTTTCTATTTGTAATTATCCTTATATTTATTCATGCTTATCTATACGCTTTGTAACCCTTATATAAAGGGAACTCCCCATGTACTTATTGATGATGGAATACAATACGAATATCCACGAAATACTTAGCTATCTTTCTCTAGTTTCATAACAATATTACCTTATTTTTCTATCATCTATTTTTCTAACATCCGAGATATTGCCTTATTTTTCTATCACTTTCAACCAAATAATTAAAAAGTAAAATTTTCTATTACTTTCAACAAAATAACTAAAGCCTTATTTTTATATCACTTTCAAGAAATATTTGTTCTATTTAATTTTTTTTCCATATGTAGAAATATTTAAATATTTTACATAAATTTCATTTATAAAGGCGATTTATAAAAAACAAATCTATGCCTAACAATAAATAATGTATTTAATATTTAAATATTTATAGGAGAATTTTTCAAATCAAAAACTGTTGCAACCAATTTCTTAGATATTTTTCTTTATTTTTAATATATAAATATCCATAGTGGGATTTGTAATATCAAAAAGGGGAATTTGATAAATATGATTCAAAACTTGATTTTAAATGCATAAGTATATTCAAACATCAATCAAATGCAAAACTAACTCAAAATGCTTGTGAACCATTTCCTTATGAACAAACAAAAAAATAGGATTTATTTTTACGAATATAACCTTGGGAAGTCTTCTGAGTTTGTGTAAGTCGTCTAGACGACTTCATGGAAGTCGTCCAGACGATATTTTGGAAGTTGTCCAAACGATATTTTGGAAGTTGTCCAAACGACTTCCCTAGAAGTCTTCCAGACGATTTCCCTAGAACTCTTTCAGTCGTCTCATATAGTTGATCTTAAAAATAATTTATAAATTTTATAAAAAAATATTTTTCAGATGAGAAAATTGAAATCTTGTAATTATACACATTTGTAAATGATATAAATTAAGATGAATGAATATAGTGAGTCATGGTATTATTTGGTTTAGGGTTTGGTAACACATGTTGTAGTATTGTTTGTATTCTTAGGGTTAATTTTGGAAACTTAATTTTTATTCAAAAATTAAATTTTTACCTATATGTATATAGTTATGTATATATTAAACACATTTTAAGTTGAATTTGATTACAATAAAGTGTTTAGTTAGTTAATTAAGTTTAAAGTTTATATTTAGGGTTTCGTCTGATGAATAATATGTACATCAGACGACTTTTAGAAAAGTCTTCTGGGCGAATAGTAAATTCATGGTCGAGAAGACTTACTTGAAAGTCTTATAGGAGTCTTTTAGAAGACTTACCTGAAAGTCTTCTAGAAGACTTAATTGAAAGTCTTCTGAATCGAAAATATTTAACTTTATTGGAATTTGTATCTCTTTATATAAAGAAAATTTACACACTTTTTATCTTCTCAAATGGTTAAAAATGAAATGTTTCCCATTCTAAAAATCTCAAACCTCTCTCTAATCTTTTTGAACTTAAAAACATCAAACTTTATATCAATTTCTTATTTTTATCTC
This sequence comes from Moricandia arvensis, assembly GCA_905132765.1. Taxonomy (NCBI): domain Eukaryota; kingdom Viridiplantae; phylum Streptophyta; class Magnoliopsida; order Brassicales; family Brassicaceae; genus Moricandia; species Moricandia arvensis. Next base: position 240,854 of record CAJHQP010000189.1, on the reverse strand, counting down.
ATGTCTTTCTCACTGAATCATTTTGTTTTTGCAGGTTTTTCATTAAATGGTTTTCATCTTCCACTCCTTTAAAGGTAAATTTATAAATCATATTTTTCATTTGGTAATCCATTGTTGCTTGAAGATCTTATCTTTTCAAAAACAAAATTGTTGTTTTAAGTTATTACTTTATTTTTGAAGTTTTTCTATGTTTTGAAGCCATTTGAATGCTTTTGGATATACATGTTTTTCATATCTGAGACAGACTTGGAAGACTTCCAGGGTAATCTTCTCGGAAGTCTTCTTACAGTTATTGCACTAGAAGGAAGTCTTCTGGCGAAATTTTGTTTCATATCTCCTCTTTCATAACAGATCTGAGCATTTAGGTAAATATTCTTGGCAGAGTTTTGGTAAGTCTTTGGTTGCTTAAAGCTCTTACTTTTTTACCAAACTAAAACTTTCTATTAATATATCATTTTTCACATATCTTTCTCACTAATTCATCTTGTTTGGTAGGTTTTTATTACATGATTCTCATCTTATACTACTTTAAAGGTAGATATATATTTTGAATATGTATTTTTGTGTGTTCTTTAAATGTAGACATCAACTCATTTTCTCTGTTTTGATGCCATTTGAACATTTTTGGATTTGCAGGTTTTTCAGATATGTATCAGAAGACTTCCCAGACAACTTCCTGGAAGTCCTTTAGACGACTTCCTGGAAGTCTTCTAGACGACGTCCATGAAGTCTTCTTGGAAAACTTCTAACATATAATGTGTTATAAGACTTCTAAGAGGTCTTCTGAGAGAGTCTTCTCTCAAGTCAAGTGGAGTCAAGCTTGTTTTTGTGGATGAATGATCTATAATAATTTTCTTTATGGTCATTTTGTGATTTGTAGGTGTACATTTTTAATTGTGATTTTTTTTGTAAATTTAAAGAGATATTAATGAAAACCAATTTGGTAAATATATTCATGTCTATAATGTTATCTTGCCAAACATAAAGACATTAGTGAAGTTATTGATACAATTTTAATAGCAAAACACAATAATACAAAAATAGTCAAATTTATTACAACTAAAGGAGAAAGTTTTCAAGAAAACTTAGCCAAATTCACAACATATCGAATATTACATAAGTTCAAACATATAATAGTTTCACTAGAAGACTTCTGGGAATTCTTCTATAGGACTTAAATTTAGATCGAGAAATTGAAATATAAGCGGGAAATTTGAGCCGAAAATTTAATGCGGAAAATTGAAATATAAGCGGGAAATTTAAGTGGAAAATAAAAAGGAGTGAAACTCAAATTTTAAGTGAAAATTGAAATTTTAAATTTCATGAATGTTAAAAGCTATATCTTATGATCTAAGAAGATACATTAAACCATATTACTTGATATTTTTAAGTTACTTAACACTTCTGAAAGTTAGAAAATATATCTTTAAGTTACTTAACAAATTTACAAAAATTAACGTAGAAGACTCCCAAGGAAGTCGTCAAAAAGGTAATTTTTGCAATTGAAAATTTACAAAGAAAGACTTCGAGAGAGGTCAACTCTACAGCAAACTTCTTTGGAAGTCCTCCTTTGTAAATATTGCCTTACTTTTGTTTTCAAAAAAAACTCGAAAATACAGAGAAGACCTCCTGGTAAGTCTTTTAGCTGACTTACACGAAAGTCTTCTCAGATTACCTAGAAACATTAATAAACATGAATATTGGTAAACTCATAATTAAAATCAATTAAGTTATGAATTCATTCAGGAATCCAAATATCGATTAATATACATGAATTAACAATAAAATATTAAAAAGTCTTTATAGTTTTAGAGAAAATGAAACTCTAGTAAACAATGACGTAGACGACTTCCACGGAAGTGGTCCAGAAGACTTCCAAGGAAGTCGTCCAGAAGACTTCCAAGGAAGTCGTCCAGACGACTTACATGGAAGTCGTCAAAAAGGTAATTTTGCAATGGAAAATTTACAAAGGAAGACTTCCAGAGAGGTTAACTCTATAGCAAACTTCTTTGGAAGTCCTCCTTTGTAAATATTGCTTTACTTTTGTTTTCAAAAAAAAATCTCGAAAATACCAGAGAATATTTCCTTGTAAGTCATCTAGGATAAACATGTTACTTTTGCAGTTGACCAAATTGTGTCAGAAATTTGACTTTTCACATACGACTTAAATATTTAATATGTAAGTCGTCTAGATGAAAAAAACTTAAATATAAAAAATTAACTAGACAAGTTATATATAAGTCGTTTCAGGTTACTTTTGCAATTAGAAAATAAAAATTAAATATTTAATTTTAACTAGACGACTTACATGTAAGTCGTTTGTCAGACTTATATCAAATATAAAATTATATATTAATTTATTTTATTTTTATTATTATTTCAAAATGTTTGTTATAAACATTTATTAAAGTCTTTGTATTAGTTTGATTAATTGTTTGATATATACGTATTGATAACTATTAAATTATAAAACTTATTATATGCCAATTTATTGATTCTAATATTTTATTTGTATAAAACTTATTGGATTTCAACTTAAACCAATCATAGTATAGCATTAATAATTATATGCTCTTAATAATAAAACAAAAGATAATAAGAAAGTTTTCTTATGTTTAAATGAATCCAAATTTTTATTTATGATAATATAATTTTAGATTAATTGGTACTACTTTGCAGTATCTAGAGAAAAAAATAATATTTATGTTTTGAATTTGTTTCACAAATGAATTAAGTGTTTTAGTCCTTTGGATACAAGATTAGTTATTGTGTTGTTTGGAAACTCATTTAGTAATAGTATAAAAGAGGGAGTATTAATTAATTTGGATTGGTTTAACTATATAGTAGATGGGTATATTTAATTTTTTTTTTAAAATGTATGGTCCATGGGAATGATTCTATTTTAATAAGAGAGATTTTTTAAGGCATTAATTTTATTACTTTCCTAGGGCTGGAGCTCTACCTTTGGAGCTCGTGCGATCCGTGTGTCTGTTGTGGCGACTCTACGGGGTATACACTAAAAACAAAAGAAAGAAAAAGAAAAGAATAAAAAACAAAAACCAGGAAAATGATAACCACTCTCCTGGTATAGAGAAAAATAAAGTTTGTTGCACGCGTATACAAACTACTCAAAACCACATATGAAATATAAGAGATAATAATACGGTTGAAATTTATGCCCTAAAGTTCAATTATCTTTGTGTGACAAACACTGAACTCGACATTTTGGGAACCCTAAACACCAATCCCTGGGTTAAGAGTTGATTCAACACTGAACTCGACATTTTGGGAACCCTAAACACCAATCCCTGGGTTAAGAGTTGATTCAAATCAATCAATTAACCAATTTATAACACATTTTAGGTGTCAATGCAACATTGTATATAACAATTGTTTTATCAAATATAATTGATACTAAAAATGATGGAAGAAAAGAGGAAATTTAGATTTATTTAAGTGAAATATAACCAATTTAAAAATATGAAGAAATAATAAGAAAAATGACTTGGTATCCCATAGTCGATCATTTTTGTGACAAAAGGCCATTCTACACGCATAGTCAAACCTAATTAACTATATACTATGATTTGTATATATTTAACTTGGTTTTGACTTTTTTTTTTGCCGAAGAAATACTATTTTATTACTCAAACTAGAGGTTGTCTTGGTAATCAGACCGGATAAGAACAACCAATGAAATAAAGAGCTCGGGGGAAAAATCAAGCAGTCCTAGCTAATGAATATGAAATCTGGTTTTGCGTTCTTGGAACATGGGTGATTTTGAAGTCCGGGAAGTATATCTTCAGTGTCTCTATCTTCTCCAGTTCTTTTGCAAATCGTGGCCAATCATGGAGTTCCTTGATCATGTCGATCAAATCCTTGCAGTCCGTACCAAAGCTCTGAAGCATATTCTCCATTGCCCAACTTAGTGCTTCCAGCATAGAATGCAGGGCTGACTTTCTTCAATTGCAATTTTGTGTACCCATAAGCTCAACTTTTCCCAACCTATCCATCCAGACCCATCCACATCCACTAAAATGTGTTGTAGGTGTCCATGATTCATCTATCATGCAGATATTCCTCAAGCTTAAGACTTGAGGTTCTTCAGCGCTATGATCTTGTGGGGTTGATGGTGTTTTCTCATTTGCGTTGAACCATGCTTGACACTCACTTTGAGCGTTGCGAACTAATTCCAAAGGATCTCTGTCTATTTCCCTAAAGAGTTTATTATTTTTGGCCTTCCAAATGTACCAAATTATCCAGGGATAAGGATCCTTGACTAATTTTGGTTCCACAATGTTGTTTTTTCTCCAGAATAGGTAATCCATATTAGTATATATGCTCGAGAGAGGGAAGATGTCCTGACTTGTTGGAGTCGCTGATAAATACCAGGCTTGGAGAGCTAATGGGCATTCAAAAATTACATGAGTAACAGATTCTTCAAGCTCTCCAGATCAGGGGCAGTAGTTATCACATCTCATGTTATGGCTTATCAGGTTCTTCGTAACCGCCACATGATCAGTTATGAGTTGCCATATAAAATGACATATTTTCTTAGGAGCTTTTATCTTCCAAGCAAAGGCTTGAAGTTTTGTTATACTAGGTTCCATTATCTCCTTTTCCTTCTCAGCCTTCATCAAGTTCCGAGATACCCAATAACCTGATTTGACTGTATACTAACCATTTTAGTGTAGTTCCAGCAGAAAGTATCCCGACGATGAGCCGTACTTATGGCCAGACTCCTTATGTAAGGTATATCAACAGGGTCGACATAATCCTCTAGTAGCCCAACATTCCAATCGTTCAATTCCTGATTAATCTGATCATTTACTCTCATGTTCAGAAGCAAGTTTGGAGCAACATGTCTGGCTGGCCTAGCTGATGTATTGGGGATCCAAGGATCCTCCCACACCTTGACCTCATATCATGAATGTATCTTGTGTCTGATTCCAAATAAAAGTAATTTTCGTTCTGCTGATATACTGGTCCACACATATGATGGGCTGCTTACAGAGATATTTCGCAAAGGCAAACTCATTCTATAGTATCTTCCCTTCGGCACCCTAGTCACCAGCGAATCAGGTTACTGCACTAATCTCCATAGTTTTTTTTGTAAGTAGAGCCAGGTTAAACTCATGGGTCATACGAAAACCAATCCCACCCTTCTCATGTGGTAAACAGACATTTTCCCACTTTGCCCAGTGAATTCCTCTCTTTGGGGGATTTGAACTCCACCAAAATTGTGCAATGGCACTTACAAGGTTTTCACATATCACCAACGGGAGCATGAAACTAGACATTACATATGTCGGAAGAGCTAACATGATAGATTTAATCAAGACTTCCTTTCCACCTTTTGAAAGCCATCTGTCTGTCCATCCATTTACTCTATGCATTAGTTTATCTTTCAGAAAAGCAAAGAGTTTGCATTTGGATCCACTAATGTCTTCTGGGATACATAAGTATGTCCCCATTTCTCCTTCATTTTGGATTCCAAGAGTATCTATGATCTGATGCCTATTATTTGTGTTAATTCTTTTACCAAAGAGTATAATGATTTAGCAAAGTTAATGCGTTGTCCGGATGCTTGGTCATACTTCTTGACCACTTTCACTACTCTTCACATTCACGGGGCTTCGCCTTAAAGAAGAACAGGTGATAAGATCCTATGAATCTATCTGAAGCAAAGGCGGCTGAACTAGGATCACGAACTATAACTCCCACGTGAAGGAGTGTTGCGCAAGGAATGGATGGAGTGAGATGGATGAAGGTAGCGATGGAGAATGGATTCGTCTCTCAACTGTTATGGATTGCAGCTGAGATGGATAGAAGTTTCTCTTGGAATCTAGGAGATTATAAGAGGAACGGATTCGAACTTGAAGAATCAGAGAGGCGATTTCTTGCTCAGAAATACACTAGGGTTTTCACGTCAAACTTGGTTGCCTCTAAAGAGAGAGATCACGCCATACTTATAACAAAAGAAAGCAAGGGTTTTCGCCAGCCAAAACAGCAAGGCTCGCGTCATGAGGTAATTCTCAGATTTCCACCCGTCCAGAATTACTTGCCTTAGTTCCTTATTTTCCAGCCATCTCTTATCAAATTTAAAAAATTTCGATTTCTTTATTGGCTTTGTAAGGATGTCTGTTAAGATCAGACGATGGTCTGATCCCCATAATCTCATATACTGAACAATAGAGTGAGCGAACTTTTCATGTCAATCCTCACTTCCAACAGCTCTTTCTAGTCGGCACCTAACTATTATTCTTCCAGCTCTATTCCCAACCCATGATAGCATGTCTCCAGTGAAAGGAAGTTCCAACATCCCGCAGTCGCTTAGCATTTGCTTAAACGGTAGGAAAGAGGTGTCAAAACGTTGACTACCCCCTTCCTTATCTTGATGATCTGTGATTTCATTAAAATCTCTTTTCATGAACCATGGTCCAGTTCTTGTTGTTGGGAAACGCTTAAGACGTTCCCAAACTTGGTCTCGCCATTCTAAGTCAGATCCCCATAAACAAACGTCATAAATACTTTTATTCCATCCATGAGTGCTTCAATGTCAATCATTTTGTTATTTTAAAATAAAACATTAACTTGCATTTATCCATACAAAAATAAAGCTAAACCTCCGCTAAGACCAAGTGGCTCAACGGTAAACAAATGATCAAATCCTAAGTCGGCCTGAATGTTTTACAACAGAGGCCTTTTATTCTTCGTACAAGAGAGGAACACAAGTCATGGGCGATGCTTCTGACACATCTCCGTAAGGCGTCGAACTGTGAGGTCGTTCCCAATCCCTCGACAGTTCCAACTGAGTTCCTCATGGATGATGATGGGAGGTGTTCTTGGACCCCTCTGAACCATTGTGCATGCGATGTTGCCTTTGGAAGCCTTAGATACACCCGTACAGTGAGTCCCAAAGCGTTCATTTTATCTAGAGGATGCAATATGTCTTCTTGGAGCTCCCCGATGAAAGAACTCCTTCTTCCTCTGTTGAGAATCGAAAGAGATTTCATTATTTTCTTGAACTTGGATGAAGATGTTCTCTCTGTAATCTTATCCTCCACCCAATCCTCTCTACTCAATTCTCTTGCTTTTGCTCTATTCTTTTTCCCGCTTCCCAATTCCATTAGTTCTTCCCCAAGTAAATCCTCATCCATATCATCATAGTCGCACCAATCCACTCGTCATTTTTACTATTCGACTCATTAAAATCCATGTTCTTTAAGGCCCCAATCACTTGGGCATCAGCAGGTAGAGCTTTCTCCTTAGGAGAGAAAGTCAAAGAGTGAGCTGCTCCTTTATCTCCTTTCGTAACATTTGCATCTCGATGAAAAAACAAGTGTGATGGAGTGACAATCTAACTAGCCAGCCTCTTCCTCCCCCATTACATCCTTCTGTTGATTTCGATGAAACTATTCATTACTTTGAGATAGGAGATTGGGATCCTTGAGCATAAGACTCATGAGAAGCTGTCGTAGTATCCACTATCCTTTCCCTCTTTTCCTTATCTCTCCACGCTGGTTTTTGGTTCCTTGAATATGGGTCATAACGAGATCCATAACGAGAGAAGTTTATGTTTGAATTGCTGTCTCTTTTGCCCAACTTTTCAGTATGCTTGTTAGAGTAAGGATCCCTTCAACCATGCTCAAAATTTTCTACATGTCTTGACCCTTCTGTCGTAGAACGATCAGTTGTAGCCTTCCTATAGACTCTCTGAGCTCTCTCTGTGATCTCATTTTTTTGGTCTCGCAGAAAAGACTGTCGCGATGAGTCTAAAATCGGCATTTGCACACGAGAGAACACTCCTGACCTGCTTCCTTGATTCCTCATCCCATGATCTTTCATCGGACAATATGATTCTTCATGAGTCATTATCCCATTGGAGGAACATTGCTTGAAGAGTTTGTCATACTTGATTTGAATACAAACCTCATCACCCTCTGGAGATACAATGTTCCTGTTAAACTTCAGTGGTTTCCTTGCATCCACATCTATTAGCATCCTTCCCACACACAGGTCTACCGTATCAATTCACCCCAGTCTGCCTCCAATGTTCCTCAAATTACCTATTGTCCAAAGGTGTAGCGGAATGCCTGTTATCTCCACCCAGAATGGGATAATCCATGGGTAATCATCATGTACTACTGGTTCCCATCGAACAAGAACGGACATACAAAAATTATAGTGAAAAGGTCTTTGGCATTAGACCGATGTCATGTCTTCTTCAGTGGCAAAATTGAAAAGAAACTTCTCATTCCCCAAATCATTTGCTGTGACTTTATCATGCATCTCCCATTAAGAAATCATGGTATTAATAAGCTTTCCACTTTTGTTTGTTAGGGTTTAGGATCTTCCCGATCAGAGAGCGACGATAATCCTTAATGATATGTGAATCGTCTTGATCAGTTAGCTGCATCGGTTTGCTATCGTCATCGATAATAATCCTTTTCCCCTTTGTGTCTGCCATAAGAGCAGACCGAAAATTATCCATCTTGATGGACAGTGATAGTCAAATTTCGTATGGGAATGACCCTTGGCTCGTTATATCAATCCTTAAAGCACAACTCGAACGTATGGTTAAGTTCGTGCTTTGGACGTATGATCGTTATAGTGATTACTTGGCATCGTGCAATGAAATGTATGCTTCCACACCAAACCACGTTCCTCCAGCCGAACCACATGAAAGCCAAGCCAAACGTATGCTTCCTCACCAGCCAAACGTGTGCTTCCAAACCAAACGTATGCTTCCAACCCAAACCACATGTATGCTTCCAAAACCAAACTTATGCTTCCATACCACCACCACCCCCCCCCATGAAACCAACCTCCACACCGCACTATGACCAATCCAACCCGTGCCACATGACACCAGCCCACTACTCGAACCTTGAACGTGATCAAGTAGTCTGATTCGTAAGGAACCGGACTTGATGGAACCACGGCAACAATCACAAGAGATCGAACCACGACAACGATCACCAGAGATCGAACCATGGCAACGTTCCTCCGCACCACACCCACGTCAATGAACGATGAGTGAGAGCTGATTCACCGGGCAACGTCAAGCCGTCGATGAGATTATCCGTCACTCCTCACCGTCAAAAGCTGTCGTTCTCTCTGCCAAAAGCCTTCGAAGAAAGCTCTCTGATTCTCGATGAAGAGAGGTACAGTTCTCCGTCACACCTCTCCGTCGACGCCTCTGTCACTCCTCTCCGTCAAAGCCTTTGCTCTCCCGGTCTCCAATCTCCCCTTCCGCGGCTAGGACTTCCTGTAGATGTTTTGACTAATATTTATGAGTTGTAATCCAACCAAAATTTATTGAATACTATTACAAAAATATTTATGAGGAAACATACTGTTTCTGGTTGTTGTTTTCCAATCTTCATATTGGAAGATGCTCTAGAAATTATTGCACACCTTAACTCATTTAGTCTCCTAAAGCGTACACCTGAATATGTAATAATAAATGCAAAACAGATTAAACCATTAACATTTTCGTATATTATATTGATTATTAAATTTATAGAATAAACTTTGAGTTTAAATTTATGATTATATATTGATATATAACCCTCATTTGCACTGTAACTTATGTTAATATATATGTTGTGATCTTATCTTCCATTTTTGTGGTAAGGTTTTGGTCCATATACATCTATCTATATATATAAAGAATAGATTCTCTCACTCCTTATTAAGACACGTCATCAAATAGAATAAGGTGAGATTAACACGTGTTCTTCTTTTATTACCGTGTTTTATGGGCTATCTTAACAATTTGTGGGCTTTTTACTCATGAAATCTAGCCTCAAAGGCACAGACGCTTATCGTGTTCACCCAAAATGATGTCGACTTTTAGGGTTCATGTTCTCTTCCATCTCTGAAACCAACCGTGTTTTCCTTCGTTCTCTGACTAGCTAATGAAACAATGGTGTTTTCGGGAGGGTTATCTGAAATGAAGCTTCAGGATGAATCTCTGTGTCTAGCAACCTCAGTGTCCTTCCGTCTGTGTTCTTCTCCTCAGTACCGTTACCGGTACATTGATTTGTTGCCATTAAAGACATTCTTAACTCCTTCAACCCTCTCTAATCACGATTTCTCCTTCAATGCATCTTCATTCCTTACAAGTCGGTGGATCTCCAGCTATAAAAAAGGTAAGCCTTCATCCTGTAAACGGCCTCCTCAAAAATCCTAATAACCCTTGAAACGTTTTCCAGTATAATGGCTATCCACATTTAGATTCAGTTAAGATACTCGAGGAAAAGAACGTTGATAACTTGTAATAGCAAGGAGTCTCCAGTTTCGTTGTTCCATACAGCTTCCAGTTCAAAGGCTTCTTTTTTATTTCACAATCTCTCTCTCTCTTGCCTTTGACTATAAGAAAGTGTTCTTCTTTATGGATTTTTGTAGAGAAAGATCAGCAAGATGATGACTTTACTTCAGGATATTGTTCCGGGTTGCAACCGGATAATAGAGAAAGCAGTTATGCTTGATGAAATCTTAGAATATATGCAGTCCTTGCAGAGACATGTCGAGGTATAAACCGATATTCTATTAAATATTGGATTTAAACTCTTATTAAGATCTGAAACATTTGTTTTTTTTCAGTTCTTCTCCATGAATCTGGCTAATATAAATCCAATGATGGAGTTTAACCGTATTGGTGCTTTGTCCACGGAGGTAAAAGAAAAGATGCTTTTGAAGCTGAGATAATACAATCTTACTGTTATTGTTTTGTATTAATAATGTATTGCATATGTATATAATACTGAGGTTGAACATGCCGGGAGAGTCGTTAACGCAATCTCTTTATGCAACAGCTTGCTCAGAGCAAACACTTCCATCAGGATACTACTATTCTCTTGCCAAGAACATGCCTAGATTCTCAGACACATAATTCCCCTCGAGCGATGGATTTGTTCGAGGTAAGGTGATTAGTAGTTAATGTCATAGATTCAGGAGATGTATTGAAAACCCCACGTGCTCAAATCGTTTTTGTGCTTTCTGTTTTTGATTTTTGGAAACACATTCTGGGAAAATGATCTCTAAAGAAAAGTTTCAAAGCCTAATAAAACATGTGTTGTTTGTCTTCTTATTAAAACAGGGTTTCAGAGAGCTTTGGTTGACGAAGCTTTTCGATTAGATCATCGGTTAGTGGAAGAAATATATATATACACACATTTGTCAGAACTTTGTTAGAGTGTGTTGACCGACTCTGATACGTATGGTGCTATTGTCTGAAACGTTACAGCATTTTGTGAAGTAGGCTTTTGTGTAAGATTTGTTCTCTTTCTCTCATCGTAGAGCTTTAGAGCATCTTTAGTATAGGTTTAGTCTTTGATTTCTAATATCATTTGGATTCATTGTAACATCTTCGTTGGTCTGAAACCAGTTTTCATATGCTTATCCATGTTCACTTCCATATGTTATCTGTCTCTCTGTTGTTTTGCAGTATTGTATTTGATTCTTTATTAGTTTTTATTTGGACCACAACACCAGTCTATTAGGTTTTGACCATTCTATTTTTATCTTAATCGACTTCGCTGAAAAAATACATATTGAGAAAGCTTTAGAGCATTTAAAAGCCAACGTGTCAAGGACCCAACGTGTTTGTCGGCAAGATCTGTATCATTCATTCATTTGCGACTGATCTAAAGGGAAAAATTTGAGAATTTAATTCATTTAAAATTCCAACTACTTCTGGGCCATCACCATCATCTTCATCGTCTCTTGATCTCTTTAGCATTGATATATAATAGGCCACTATGATGTTTGGAGATGTCCAGCAACAGAGCAACAACAACAGTTGTAAGAGAAGATATAGAGCCAGATTCTCTAATAAAACAACAACCTATACATTCGATTGCATAATTTCATATTCAGAGGTTTAAATTCTCATACACTCATTGTCACTAAGAGGAATAATGAGAATCGTTGGAAAATGTCTATAAGAGACAAAGCAGTAAAAAAATTTGATTGGATTAATTGGATCAAATCAGGAAATTATTTGAATTAAAAAAAATATTTTACCCACTATATATGCATGTGTTTTCACATTCACTAGATTTTGATCCGCGCTTTCAAAGCGTGGAATAATTTTTCGTTAAAAGCTTTATATAATCGTATTTTGTCTTTATTCAAAGTAAGCATGGGCGTAAAATCTGTAATATGTGATCCAAACCGATCCAAACCAGAAAGCGATCCGTACCCGGACCAAAATGTAAGAAATATCAGAATGAGTCTTGTAGGGTGGTACAAAACATATTTGAACTCAAAAGTTATTATCCGAACGTAAATGGGTACTCCATAAAATAGAAAAACCCAATAAACCAATCTGAATGTCCAAATTGATCACACATATAAATATTTGAAACATAAATATTTACTTCAAATATTCAATTATATATTTATTTTAAAAATGATATTTAAAATAAATATTTATATTTAAATAATTACCTTAAATATCCAAGTCTATATAAATAAGTATATATTTTGTGCTTTGCTTTTAAATTTTGGACTTCACTTCAGATATATTCGAGCCAAACCAATATAATCCAAACGATATATAGTTATTTTATAAGCTTTACGATGTGATATAAATTAGAACTAAAACCGATGTGTTATATAAAAACCCGATCCGTACTTACAAATTTACCAAAATGAAACCTAAAATGTGATACAAATTATAAGCAAAATTTAAAATACCCAACCTGTATTCCTACGGGTAAGCCAAGCCTAACCTAAACTGTGTGTTAATATGTATCGTTTTATACATATTTTGGTAATGTTTTTTAAATGGAACATTGGCTATTTAGTGTAATCAACAATCGAACATTCCACATTCGTTTTTCTTTTTTTTGGTAAACCTTATAAAAAATTTGAATATAATGTCTAATAAATATGACATAAGTTATGAGCAGTAAATTTTAAAGTATAATTTATTATAGATCGCATTACATAGAACCTGATATGGAAGACCTTACTTAATACATCTTTGAGCGAGATATTTGTTTAGATTTACTTCTTTAAATCTTACCATATTTAAACTGTACTTAAGGGTATACAGTTAATAATATTATAGATTAAAAAAAATTGTATAAGATATAATTATTTTAAATGTTCTACCTAGGATTAAGTTGGATCCATATTCTGTACTTCTGTTTTAATAATATTGATGGGAGTCACTTATTGTCAAAAGAAAATACAAAAAAATCCATTAATTTACTTTTCTGTGATATCTTATATTTTTGATAATAATGGAGAACTACATGGACTCACTAGTGGATGCAAAAATAATACATATATGCAGGCCGTATATAACCTTTCCAAAAACAAACTAATAAGTTTAACTCACAGAGCAATCAATATTTTAAGTTTCATCTTAGATTTTAAATTTGGCTATTTTAAAATATATTCAATCACCAATCCTATCGAAAAACAAGTCTTAATTTGATGATTGGTTTGGTGTTGGTTTCATATTTTTGATCAATAAAAACTAAAATAAAATAAAAAGATCATAAGTCGTCATTCCAACTACCATATAAACAAAAATATAAAATGTATACAATAATGAAAATGAAAAGTTTTTACTAAATACAAACCACAATAGAAGAAGTTAGATGGTACAATATCTCAAAACATACTTCCTCTATTTTATAATGATCCATACTTCGAAAATAAATATTTCAAAAAAGTACATTTTTATTTTTTAATGAATGTAATAATGGTAAATTTTAAAGTTTGAATACATTAATTGTATTCATTGAATTTTGATTCGCTAAAAATTATAGCAAATATCTAATTACAAAAAAAAATATTATAATTATAATTTAATATGTTTTTTAATGTGTAAAATTATAATTTAAAAAATTCTACAAACTTTATAACATTTTACATCACTTCACATTCGTCACAGTCTCAAGAAAAAATAGGAATTAGCATGCGGCCAACAAACAAGCAACCAAGATCTCTAGGACCTACCGCACGTCCTCGGGAGAAGCCATTACGAGTCACCCTTCGCTGCGAGTTCCTACGGGCGCCCTTGCGGGCTATGATCCGTAGCATCCTATGTGACTACCCGGTCACGGCCTCTTTAGCTCAATTAGGCACTGTCCGTCCTGGCGGTTCCATAGTCACTTATGCCCCGACTTGACATGACTCGATTCTACCAGGCGCCATATAGATCCTGTTCACTCACGGTCACCATCCTTTCAGGTCCCTTAGATCCCGCCCTTTTGAGGTCACCGCCCTTTCACGCCCCTCTCTTATTTTTATCCCACCATCGCGTGGTCACCGAGTTTACACGGCCTTTCACCCTAGTTGGACTCTAAACGCCACCTGTTCTCGGTGTCTCAAACAAGACTACAAACATGTTCATTGACTCGTTCTCATTTCACATTCTCATTTCTCATTATCATTCTCATTCACATCACTTTCTTTCTTATCACATCACTTTCATTCACATCACATATCTCATTCATTCTTAACACACAACAATGCAATCAAACACATCAACACAATCAGTCAATTAAGTTCCTTTTAGAATATGAGCGTTCTTATGCAGAATGTCATATGCATCTAACAACCTAGCAACCATTATGATCTATCACCCTACTGACAATCAAGACTAATCAGACCTAATCCAACATCAAGATATATAAGAAGTCAAGAGAAGAAACTGGTTTCGAGACCAACTCACCTAGATGAAAGATCTGGATCTAGATTTGGGATAGATCTAGATCTAAGACACAGATCTGGACACAGATCTGAACACGGAAAACGAACAACGACGAACAACATCTCCAACACCACAAGACAACTCCATGGCGGCTTAGCCGACTCGTGGTGGCTCTCCGGTGGCGTCACGGCGGTCCGACTACTCCACGGTAGCAAGGAAACAGCTCGGGCGTAAGGAGAGCGAGATAGAAGAGAGATCCGATGGAAGGGAGGGATAGAGAAGAGAGAAGGAGAAAAAGAGGTCTTTGACGGCTAGGGTTTCAAATATCTGGAACTTTAGGAATCTGCAGAGACTGTTTAGCGGAGAAGAAAAGAGAAGGAGGCTCTTTATTTATAGCATAAGGAGGAAAACCCCTAGGTTTAACCCTAATGAGTCATAGACTTAGCGGGCTTCCCTTTAAAACAAAAGAAATTTTGGTCTTGTGGGCCAGGGATCTTACAATTCTCCCCCCGTTAATAAAAATTTGACCCGAATTCCAATTCTCAGGCATTACACAAGCAAGCCCAAATCAGGGAGGACAAAGATTAACAAAAAAAAATGACTGAACAATTTCAGAGTAGAGATTTCACAAAGGCGAAACTGATCTCTCACTAAGTAACGAGAGACCGTAACCTGGGCTCTGATACCAATTGTAAGACCCGCTTCCTCCGAAACAATCGGGGTTCAGAATTCGGTCTTAGGGACATGTGACTATGCCAAAAGACAAGCCAACGCATCCCGCCAATGGACCCAGTTTCTCCAGATGCGTTCCTTTATGTTTAAATCCACCAACCTAACCGACATATCTTGCACTTCTATTCATAGTCCTGCAAGAAGGAGGGGATATGGAAAGGAAGAGGAGGGCATGAGTAAATGGATTACTCAGTGAGATGGATTCTAGACCAGTCTCTCCACGTGGCCACCCATATAGCTCAATGCAGAACAAAGACTGACTAGTCGCCTAAACATTCATACGACTTTATACTTTAACATTTCACTTAACAATTCTACAAATCCTTAACATTTCACTTAACATTTTGCGTATATGATTATCACTTAACAATTCTACAAACTTCATAACATTTCACATCACTTCCCATTCATCACAGTCACAAGAAAAATAGAAAGTAGCATGCGACCAACAAACAAGCAACCAAGACCTCTAGGACCTACCGCACGTCCCCGGGAGAAGCCATTACAAGTCTCCCTTAGCTGCGAGTTCCTACGGGCGCCCTCGCGGGCTACGATCCGTAGCATCCTATGTAACTACCCGGTCACAGCCTCTTTGGCTCAATCAGGCACTGTCCGTCCTGGCGGTTCCATAGTCATTTATGCCCAGACTCGGCATGACTCGATTCTACCAGGCGCCATATAGATCCCGTTCACTCACGGTCACCATCCTTTCACGGCCCTTAGATCCCACCCTTTTGCGGTCACCGCCCTTTAACGCCCCTTTCTTATTTCTATTCCGCCATCGCACGGTCACTGATTTTACATGGCCTTTCACCCTAGTTAGGCATCCAAAATTGTGACTTTTCACAAACAATTTATCTAAGATTCCTGTAATTTTAGAATTTAGTATGCAACCTTACATTCATACACAAATAATATTCTAGAACATATTAATCATAAGGTGCAACTATCCATAAAAAATATCTTCGTGATTTTGCAGCATTTAAAAAAAAGTTATTGTTTTACTGGTTTTACCACAAAAACAAATCCATCTGCGTTATCATTATTTTTGAAGAATATATTTACGTGAATCAATAGATAAACTTTCATAATGCAGAAAGTCTATACTATTATTTTTATGTACTTTAGTTGATATTCTTTTTAACTTTAACCAAACAAATACTTATCTTTAGTGTTTTTTCAAATTTGTTGAATTTCCTACAAACAAAATATATACGTATCTCTTCCTTATAAATTTATAATATGTACACATAACAACAACAAAAAGAAAGATCAAGGTCTTTAATTTTGTCTTTAAATCCAATGTATTAACCTAATATATAATCTGATACATTAAGTATGTACTTACAGTAGCATATGTAACATCCTGACTTGTGATATGTGAAAAGGCTTAAGATAATTGATTTGACTACCTATGTCACCAAAGTTGACTTACCTTTTCCGTCAGACATCCATTTAGAACTCTAGAGTTAAGCGTGCTTATGATAGAGTAGTGAAAGGATGGGTGACCTATCGGGAAGTGATCCGCGATACCGTGCGAGTGAGGCCAAAACACGGGGAAAGGTCGGGTGGTAATTGCAGGGTTAGTAAACAATGATTTCGAGTGTTGGAAAAATTAACGCACGGCCGTCGGACGGGATGGGGCTCACGGGCCGAGAGAGCGGGCGTGGGTGGCCCATTAGCTGTGGGCGTTCGGGGCGTTACAAGTGGTATCAGAGCTGGTTAGCCATCTCGGTTCTGACCCGAGAGGCGTCTTGAGACCTGTCGTGGGGCGCAACGAGGGCGTTGCGTTCTTTGAGAGGGGGTGAATTGTAACATCCTGAGTTGTGATATGTGAAAAGGATTAAGATAATTGATTTGACTACCTATGTCACCAAAGTTGATTTACCTTTTCCGTCACACATCCGTTTAGAACTCCAGAGTTAAGCGTGCTTGGACTGGAGTAGTGAAAGGATGGGTGACCTATCGGGAAGTGATTCGCGATACCGTGTAAGTGAGGCCAAAGCATGGGAAAAGGTCGGGTGGTGATTGCAGGGACAGTAAACAATGATTTCGAGCCTTGAAAAATTAACGCACGGCCGTCGGACGGGATGGGGCCCACGGGCTGAGAGAGCGGGCGTGGGTGGCCCATTAGCCGTGGGCGGTCGGGGCGTTACAGCATAGTAGTTTCGTTTTGTTTGTTGCTTGAGTGAGACCAGGGTTCTAACCTTGGCTATATCCTCCTTTTTAGAAAATTAATTATTTCAACCCAAAAAAAAAAATGACGGGCTTTATTCGACATATTATTTGCCACTTGGACATTTGGACGTTAACTCACTAAAAATTAACGATTGACTAACAGTCAAAGTAGGTTTTTGTATTACATTATAAAGTTTGTAAATAAAATTCAAATAATTTTACGGTTATAAATTCGCACATACTTTTTTAAGGTATGAAATGGCACGACCAAAATTTTTAGGTCGAAAATGGCCATTCTCTCCATCATCATTGTTCGCCACTTCCGTATTTTTTACCAGAATGATATAATTTCATAGGCGTGGAATATGTGACACATATTTTAAATAATGTAATCGAGTAAAATATCAAAGATTTTCTAAGATCTCTTCTATAAAGTTATAGATTGTTTTAGCAAATATTAATAAATTTATGATATTTAAAAGGTGCGAACTTTTCACAACCAAATAGGTACAAACATATTATGAACAAAGAGGTGTGAATGTATCATCACCAAAGAGGTACGAATATATCATGACCAAATAAATGTGATCAGATCGTCACCAAATGGTGCAAACAGGTCGTCACCAAAAAGGTGAAAACATGTCATCACCGAAGAGGTGCAAACGAACCGTTACAAAAATGGTGCAAATGGATCATCACCTAAGAGGTAGAAATATGTTGTGAAAGAAGAGGTGCGAATAGATCATCACCCAAAGGGTGCGAACATTTCATGGTCGAAGAGGTGTGAACATTTCATGTTTGAAGGGGTGCAAACATTTTGTGCCCGAAAGAGTGCGAACATTCTGTATCCGAAGGGGTGCAAACATTTCGTTTCCAAAGGGGTGTGGATGTGTTATGTCTGAAGGGGTACAAACATACCGTTTCTGAATGGGTGCGAACGTGTCGTGTCTGAAGAGGTATGAATCTATCTTGAATAAAGAGGTACGAACGTATTATCACCAAGAGGTGCAAATGTATCGTCATCGAAGGGGTACAAACGTTTAGTCACCGAAAATGTCATAATAATCTATACAATAGTCATGACGTTTCAGATTTATAGTATTTTTTTTTGTTTTCACAATTTATTTTAAATAGATCCATGATTATTAAAAACACATCATTGAATAATGAAATGCCACAATTCTTAAAACTAATATATATTTTTATATATAAATTATTGGGTATTTTTTTTAAGATTATTTTGCAATGAAAAGAGATAACTCTTATTATTAATATATTTTAAAGAATAAAAAACTAAAATACAAATTTTTTTACTTTGGAGTAAAAATCACAAAATTAAAGACAAATATTATTTAATAATTTAATATTATTGTAAAATTAATTTCAATTTTATAATGAAAGGATAGAAAATTTTCACATTAATTTGGATTGTTGTTATTAATAATTTTATTATTTTCAGATATATAAAGAGAAGTTTACATAAAAAAAATTAAGAAGACGTAAATAAATATTGGAAGAAATGTAATTTGGGATTTTTATTTATGTTATTATGTGTCAAAGTACTCTTGTATCGAAAAGTGCTTTCTTGCAAAAGATAGAAGTAAAACTAAAAAAATGTCTTCTTACATAAATTTCTCATAAAAAATGCCTAATATTTTTCAGGAAGATAGCAGTTCAGTTGGCAATTTACCATCTATGGAAGCAAAGAAACAATGTCTATCACAACAACTGCATTATCGCTCCAACAGTGATTAGGCGAAGGATATACAGAGAAGTGAAGAACATAATTGTGGGTCTTGTGTATAAGTCTGCTAACTTTTGGGCCGAATCAGTTAGGCTAATTCTCGACCTGCAAAGAAAGACAAATTGGTTAGTGGGCTGGAGAAGAATAGAGGCCGGGTTACTGAATATAAAAGAAGGCCTAACGAGCTTGTAGTCTGTTGTAACAAACTGATCATCTCGGAGCTGAAGCAGAGTGTGCGATCGTCTTCTCCGGTGAGGTCTCCGACGAGTGCTGAGTTGCAGAGGAAGTTACTGGTGACTCGATCCGAGCATTCTTCATTGTGAGATAGATCCGTTCCTGAAACAACAAGATTCATAGTTCATGTTTGATAGAATCTTGTATAAGCTTGTAAACGTTCTCTCTCAATCATCAGACTGAGTTTCAACGATCTCAAGCTTAGTGGATTGGGAGCAACAGTCTCCCCTAGACGTAGCGAAAGCGAACTGGGTAAACAAATACTCTGTGCATTTCTTTGATCGCAAAAAAAACAACACACAAATCCGAATTTGACACTTGAACGAAAACTAGATCAAAACGTAGCAAGTGGTATCAGAGCAGATACTCGTGGTGTTCGTTGAGATCTAGTTTCTCTCGAAACATTCAAGGAGACGGATCTACAAGATAGTAAGATCATGTTAAGGTTTGAAACTTATTTGAAATTTTTGAGTTGTAGAAGTCTTGACTTGAATCTTGAGGCGATTGTGACTCCATATCTTGTTCTGGATCTGATCAATCTGAAATAAGAATCATGGAACCTACACAAGGTCATTTTGAAGTGGAGAAGTTTGATGGATCTGGTGATTTTGGTATTTGGAAACATAAGATGTTGTGTGCGCTTGAGATTCTAGGTCTGGTTTTGTTCTAGAGGAAGTAACGAATACAGAGGGTGATAATGAGAAGACTGAACCGAGTACTGAGGCTAAAGTTGATCCTAAAAGTCTATGAAGGACAAGATGGTCCGTAGTCAGATTATACGGAAGGTGATGCAAGAGACCTCAGCTCTTGGTATTTGGAAAGCTTTGGAAAGGGATTATCAAACTAAATCTCTACCTAACAAGATTTATCTCAAGCAAAGGTTTGCAAGTTACATGATGGATGAACATAAATCTACTGAGCAGAATTTGGATGTTTTCTTGAAGTTGGTAAATGACCGAGAGAGTCTAGAAATTAAAATTTCTGATGAAGACCAGGCAATCCAAATCCTTATCGGATTACCTCCTAAGCATGAAACATTGGTTCATACTCTAAAGTACGGCAGTGGGAAGGATACACTTACAGTCAACGATGTGATCTCTGCAGCATACTCAAAAGAGACTGAACTAAGGGAGAGTGGCTCTCTTGGAATGTCCAAATCTGATGCTGAAGGTATGTATGTAGGAGAAAGGTGAAGGCGTGAGAAGAGGTATAGTTTTTCAAGAGGAAGTTATAAGTCTAAAGGATGAGACTACTTTAAGTCTAAAGCCAACAAGAACAACAAAGGTTGTTTCATCTGTGGTAAAGAAGAGCATTGGAAGAGAGAGTGTCCGATAAGGAGAAGTTTAGAGGTTCCAGCTCTAGCTCATTTAATGTGGCATTAGCAAAAGCAAAGAAGGAACCTTTGATACTTACTGCAAGCATCCAAGATACCCGAGATTAATGGGTTTTGGATTCGGGAGCAAGCTTCCATATTAGACCAAACAAGGAGGTTTTGTTTGATCTTAAGGAAGCTGGTGGTGGAAAAGTGCTAATGGGGAATAACACGTTCTGTGAGATTGAAGGAGTTGGAAAAATCCGCATCAAAGGAAAGGATGGTTCTATTGTGGTTCTTACAGACGTAAAATTCATGCCTACAATGGGTAGAAACTTAATCTTGTATGGATGTTTAGAAAAGGCAGGATGTACCTATGAAGGAGGGGGATACAAAGTGAAGTTCTTTAAAGACGGGAGTGAAGTCCTAACTGGCAAGTATGCAGATGAATTGTATTACTTGGAAGGGACAATGCTAAAAGGTGAGAGTCATTCAACAGTTCCTAAGGTCAGTTTGACCAAGAAGTGGCACTCTAGGTTGGGACATATAAGTCGGAAAGGGCTTGACTTACTTGCTAAAGAAAGATACTTAGAAGCTAAAAGGATTGACACGCTAGGGTTATGTGAAGATTGCGTGTTGGGAAAGGCACATAAAAAGAGTTTTAAGAAAGAGAAACATACGTCTAAAGAAATTTTGGATTATGTTCACTCAGATTTTTGGGGAGCTCCCTCAATAATTCCTAGCCTAGCTGAGAAGCAATACTTCATTACATTTATAGACGACTATTCAAGGAAGGTTTGGATCTACTTTCTAAAAACTAAAGATGAAGCTTTTGATAAGTTCAAAGAATGGAAAGTAGAAGTCGAAACTCAGACTGGGAAGAAATTGAAGTGTCTAAGGACTGATAATGGATTGGAGTATTGTAACAAGAGGTTTTATGAGTTCTGTAAGGCTATTGGGGTTAAGAGACATCGTACGTGTGCCTATACACCATAGCAAAATGGAGTTTCATAGAGAATGAATCGGACTATGATGGAAAGGGTTAGGTGTATGTTGGCTGAGAGTGGTATGGAAGAAAGATTCTGGGCAGAAGCTGCTTTTACTGCGGTTTACTTAATCAACAGGTCACCTAGTTCTGCTATTGAGTACAAGCTACCTGACGAGTTATAGTCGGTTTCTAAGCAAGGATTAAAGCATCTGAGAAGGTTTGGTTCATATGCTTATGTTCACACTGTTGGTGCAAAGATAAAGGGAATGATATAATGAAAGGGAAGAAGAAGCGAGTTTCTTTCAGTTCAAATCTGATTAAGGGACCATAAAAGGGTTTGCATGACTTAGAAGCTTCTACTTCAGGTGGTTCAACACAGACAAAGGGTTCAGTTTCAGGTGAAGCAGGTTCAGATTCAGAGGATGAGTCGTCTGGTCAGGAAGAAACTGAACATGATCTAGATCACTACATACTGGCAAGAGACAGAGTTCGCAGAGAGACAAAGCTACCATCAAAATATGATGACTTTGATGTGGTAGCTTATGCTTTATCTGCAGCAAGCGATATTGAGATTGATGAGCCTAAGTCATACCAAGAAGCTATGAGTACTAAGGAAAGGAAGCAGTGAAGATTAGCCAGTGAGGAAGAAATGGATTCACTTACCCGAAATGAGACATGGGTTCTGGTTGAAAGACCTACAAAGAAACAAGTTATTGGTTGTAAGTGGGTCTATAAGAGGAAGCCAGGTATTCGAGGGGTTGAAGAACCAAGGTTTAAGGGCATATTGGTTGCTAAGGGCTACTCACAGATAGAAGGGATTGATTACAATGAGATTTTTCTTCAGTCGTGAAACATGTTTCTATCAGGTTTATTCTGTCACTGGTGGTTAAGGAAGATTTTCATCTGGAACAACTAGATGTCAAAACAGCTTTCCTAAATGGTAATCTAAAGGAAGAGATCTATATGGAACAACCTTAGGGTTTTAAATCTAAAGTAAAGGAGGATAAGGTTTGCTTGCTAAAGAAGTCTCCATATGGTCTAAACCAGTCACCTAGATAGTGGAATAAGCGGTTTGATGGATTCATGAAAGATCAGGGGTTTAGGCGGATTTCTTATGATCTATATGTATACGTCAGTGGGACAGAAACGTCTAAGAGGGTTTATATACTGTTATATGTTGATGATATGCTGGTAGTATCTCAAGATATGAGAGTGATCAGGGATCTAAAGGCTAGACTGAGTAGCGAATTTGAGATGAAAGATCTTGGAGCTGTTACAAGAATTCTAGGAATGGATATTATCAGAGATAAGGAATCTGGCACCTTGAAACTTTCTCAAGGAAAGTACCTTGAACAGATGCTTTCAACCTTCAACATGTCAAATTTTAAGGCTGTAACTACTCCTATGTGATCTCAGTTCAAGTTGAAGAGTTTGGAAGAGAAAGAGACAAAGATAGAATCAAGATTTATGGTTGATGTGTCTTATGCTAGTGCTGTGGGAAGTCTAATGTACGCTATGGTGGGAACTCGTCCTTATATAGCATATCCCGTTGGAGTTGTTAGCAAGTTCATGGGAAATCCAGGAAGAGAACACTGGGAGGCAGTGAGATGGATTTTGAGATACATAAAGGGAACTACGAAATTAGGCTTGTGGTTTACTAAGTGTATTGGATTTAAAGTGGAGGGTTTCTGCGATGCAGATTATGCAACTGACCTCGATAAACGAAGATCAATTATGGGCTAACTGTTTCAAGTAGGAAGCAACACAATAAGTTGGAGACCGGGGCTCCAACCAATTGTTGCTTTGTCAACCACAGAGTCAGAATATATGTCATTAACAGAATCAGCTAAAGAGGCATTATGGCTTAAAGGTATGTCTGAAAACCTAGGCTATGATCAGGGTGCAGTTAAGATCAATTGCGATTCGCATTCAGCTATATTTCCAGCTAAGAATGGTGTATTTCACGAGATAACTAAACACATACACACTAAGTACAATTTTATCAGAGATTTGATAGCTGATGGCAGCGTGTCAGTGGTGAAGGTTCATACTAGCCTAAATCTAGCCGATAACCTAACAAAAAGTGTACCTAGTAAGAATTTGGAGAAGGCTCTGGAGTTGTTCAAGTTTCACGAGTGATCATGAAAGGAAAGGTTTCTGTCGAGGAGCTCCGGTTCGTTACCTCGCAGCAAAAGAAAAAAAGGAGTGGGTCAGTTAAAGAGGGTTGAGTTGATCTACTAAAGTGAATCGGGAAGTTAAGAGAAAAGTCAGAAAAACAAGTCAGATCTGACATGCAGAGGCTGAGTGAAGAGTACAAGAAGGTGGATTTAAAGAATAGATGTTTTACCTCTCGAAGCGGAATGAAAAGTGAACATCTATGATGGTTTGAAGGAATTGACTCTCGTTAACCTCGGAATAAAAGGAAAACTTGGTCAGTACTGGAAATGAACACATATCTACTCGAGAAATGAAAGTAGAGTGGCATGCATGTAAAGATCTGAGAGTTTTTTTTTAAGGTTTTGAGTTATGAGGTTTTACCTGAGCTGTGTCGGCGGGTTCTTGTTCAGATCGGAAGTGGTCTTCCTGGTTTTGGAAGACAGAAAGGTCAGAGAAAGAACGACTTGGTGTCTGAGTCAAGAAAAGAGGGTTTATCGGTTTAACTCAAGGGTTTGTCGGTTCAGCTTCAAGGGTTTGTCAACAGATTCAGAGATATGATGGAGTTATCTTCAAGGTGGAGTAATCTCCGGTGACTTTCATCGGTCGAGGTGACCGAAAAGTTAGAGAGAAGACTTTTAGAGAGAGAGAAAGAGGAGTTTTGTCGGCAGAGCTTCGCTAGGGTTTCAAGGTTGCTGTCCGAATGAGAGAACTCAGCTTCTATACAAGGTGGAGAATTGTGGGCCTTGTGTATAAGTCTGCTAACTTTTGGGTCAAATCAGTTGGGCTAATTCTCAACCTGCAAAGGAAGATAGATTGGTTAGTGGGCTGGAGAAGAATAGAGGCCCAGTTACTGAATATAAAAGAAGTCCTAACGGCCTTGTAGTTTGTTGTAACAAACTGATCATCTCAGAGCTGAAGCAGAGTATGTGATCCTCTTCTCCGGTGAGGTCTCCGACGAGTGCTGAGTTGCAGAGGAAGTTACTAGTGACTCGATCCGAGCATTCATCATCGTGATATAAGATCCATTCCTGAAACAACAAGATTCATAGTTCATGTTTGATAGAATCTTGTATAAGCTTGTAAACGTTCTCTCTCGATCATCAGACTGAGTTCCGACGATCTCAAGCTTAGTGGATTGGGAGCAACAGTTTCCCCTAGACGTAGCGAAAGCGAACTGGGTAAACAGATACTCTATGCATTTCTTTTGATCACAAACAAACAACACACAAATCCGAAATCGACACTTGAACGAAACCGAGATCAAAACGTAACAATAATCATGGCAAGGAGGGATAGAAAGAAATTTCATTCTCTGATATCAAGTTGGATTATCTAATTTATAGGTTCATAGACATTGCTCTATCTTGTTTTTTCCCTCTTTTACCAAAGTAGAGTAGCTTTTAGATTAATGTATTGTAAATGTGAACATCATTAATATGATATTAACATTCAGAGCAAAAAAAATGCCTAATATTTTTGGGATATAAAACGACATACATGGCTTCGCTAATAATAGAACAACAAAATGTTAAGCTCTATATTGGGCCAAGAGTTTGGGCCCTTTCGCTGAATAAACAACCACTGTTTTAGACATTAAACGGACATCATACTGATAATCCACATAACTCTAGTCAGGTGGATGGATCCAAACATTCTAGTATCTAAAGAATCAACATGATTCGAATACCAATTACTGAAAGGACATATTTTGTGCTGATCAACCAACATATGTTAGCTTGACATAAATAAACGTTATTGAGGTTGATTGGAAAGGGATGTAAAAGCTCTTAACAACCATTTTTCTCTACAACCATTTTATAAAGTAATCATGCTTCAGTTTTCACAAATAAATCTAGAGACAAAAGTTTAGGAAAAGAAATATATTAATTCTGAAAATCAGGTTTTTTAAAGTTGTTATTTAGTGTTTTGGATATTTTTGAAAATAAATCACAGCAACAAAAAATTAAAATCACAATCAAAATATCTATTTATTTTTAAAACTAAAGTTGCAGCACCAATCAATCAACCCCTTTATATAAGAATCCTCAATATTTGTTATTTTTTGTTCATTGTAGATTCTTTAATGACCTAAAAATTGGACTAAAAATTGAATTTTTATATAAATTATACAATTAGTTAGTCTATAATGTGGTTTGAGATATTCTTGGTTGTTAAAATAAGGTTATTGCTAATGATCCCATAAATTCATTTAATTCTCATTACCAGAAATAAGAATTGTAATATTTTTTTAATTTAGATTTATTAGCACTTTTAATTTAAAACCAACTACTAATAAATAGATTTGTTTAATCTTTTCATATATTAATTAATCATTTCTCTAACTACTAATGTAAATTTTCTTTTATTTTACAAATAACGGTCATTAACTTGAGTAGAAAATATCAAGGGTAAAGATCTATCTATAATGCAATATCATTTGGGAAGAAACTGTATTACAGAGTTTTTCGACTGTGAAAGATATACGACACGGTTTAAATTATCTTAATTATAAGGTTTTCTAAAAAATTAATAACATCTGAGTTATGTAAGAATTCCGATATAATCAGCATTTCTTAAACTCTAGGAAAGGATATTAGTTGGAAAATTTCCATATTATATGTAGGTAGAAGTCATTGAAAAGATACATCAAAAACTTTATAATTAATAATGTTGAGACTATTATAATTTATTAATTTATAAAAAACAAAATTTCTTTTCGATTTTCATTTAAAAGGTATTTTATTTTACTATAATATATATTACTTAAATTATAGATTTTTGTTCATATGTTTTTATAAGATTTGTTTTTATTATATTTATATATATATTATGTAATTTGAATACGTATAACAGAATACAAATACGCTTTATATTCTATAAATAAACATCAAAATATTGAAATGAAAAAAAAATGAAATTCTTTTTGACAATAAATAAATAATAAAACGATTTGTTTGTTTATAAAATTTATATATATAATAACTATTAATTTATGATATTAAGGGGATGAGTTTAGCTAAGACTTTTTAAAATATTATTATTTTATTATATTAACGAATTTTGTTATATTTTATACTGGTCCAACCTGATACAGCGGAATTATTAACTTATCATATTTATTAATTTATCTATTATTAATTTATAGAGTTTTTACTAAATGTAGTTTAAAAAATCATTTTGGCTCTAATGTTGAAATGTAACTTAGCCATATGCATTCGGTTCTCGGTTCGGTTCTGGTTCTCAATTCGGTTCTGGTTCAATTCTTTTATTTTATATTATTATTTTATTATATTAACGAATTATGTTATATTTTATACTGGTCCAACATGATACAGCGGAATTATTAACTTATCATATTTATTAATTTATCTATTATTAATTTATAGAGTTTTTAATGTATGTAGTTTTAAAAAAATCATTTTGGCTCTAATGTTGAAATGTAACCTAGCCATATGCATTCGGTTCTCGGTTCGGTTCTCGATTTGGTTCTGGTTCAATTCTTCCGGTTTTTACTTTAAGGTTTAGGATCTCTCGGGTATTTAGAAAATGCAGTTTGGTTTAGTTATTTTGGTTTCATTTCAGTTTGGGTAACAAAGTTGGGAACCAGCTAATACCTGAAGTAATTTCGATCTCATTTGGTTCCGGTTTTTCTGTAAATTTGGGTTAAAATCAGAAAATTTGGGTGATTAAATGTCAGATTTTTGGATAAAATTTGGATAACTTTAAATATTTTGGATAGAAAGTATATTGGTAATTCATTTTATAAAATGGTATTTTAAATTATTTGATAATTGTAAAACTAAATACAGTTAATATTTATTATTATATAAACTATAAGAACTTTGTTACCTCCGTTTCAGTTCCGGTTTGGTTTCCATTTAGAGATATATGATCCAATCGGATAACTCATAGGATCCAAACCTGAACTGGACTGTTTTTTTTTGGTTCGGTTTGGTCAGATTCTTCGCTTCCGGATAAATGTGCACAGAAGTAGGTGTTGTGGTTGTAAACTAATGTGCCAAGTCCAACAAGTCTAGAGTGCGGAAGCCTAACTTCTGCATTATGACGAAACAAAAGTTAAGCGCTCTACAAACATAAATTAATATAATGTTTGTTTGTCTAATTATGTAATGTTAACTCTTTTCTTGTTTGATGTTAAAAGGCCACTGAAACATGTTCTCGTCAACCAAATTATATTTTCTTTCACATGCACCCTAACTCTAGATTACTATTTTATACTTGTGTGCGTCAAAAACACTGAAACGATTGACTCTTTAAATTTCATGTGCTAACCCAGCCTCCATAAGAATATATGTTGGTCTCCTCTGAAATGTCACTTCCAAGTCGATGTCCTTTCAGTTGCACCTTTGGTTATCCACTAACAGTTACTTGACTTCAAAACCTCGAGTGAACCCTTGGAAACACTGATCTATTACACCACCATATAAGACAAGAGAACTTGGCAAGTCATGTGCCCTTCTCATATGTTAATTAGTCATCTCTCCTATTCTCTTTCTTTAAAAGACTCGAACTTCAGTGAATTTAATAATCAATAATTTTGTCTATAATTTTTTGTGTATAGTGCTTGAGGGAATGAAGAGATATGCATTTAAAGGAGCTGCATCAAACTTAGTGATATATCTAACAGATGTAGTGAATATGAGTAATTAAAAAGCAGCCAAGACAGTAGACACTTGACGGGTTTCATTTCTATGTTGCATCTCTTCACTGCTCTTTTGCTTATGCGTATTGGGGTAGCTTCTTCACTATCCTTACTTATTCTTCTGTCAACTTTGTGGTAAGAATCATTTACATTAAACTATATTTATGTACATGTTTACATCTACTCATGTATGTATATTAATGTTGAAACTCTCTTTCATCGTCGTCTTATGTTTATCCAATGAGATTAGGATGTTTGCCCATTTCTGATCGATTATAGGTTTTTATTTTCAGAATTCATCTATTATTGAAACTATTTGGTTTTGCCCAAAAACAAAATTGAAACTATTTGGTTTTGCCCAAAAACAAAATTGAAACTATTTGGTTAATAATCAGTTATGTAGTGACCATGTGATGATGTGCACTAAGTAGTATTAGAACTAATGGTTGTAGACGGTTTAACCTAAAAAATTGAAAGTAATATGTGCTAAGTATAGTTTTCGAAAGAAATGGTTCAGATTATCTTAAATAGTAATAGGTCACCATAAATTTAGCTACGTATTTGAGCCTCAGATCATGTATGTTCAATAAGTTTTGTAAAATGTTTATTTGCTACAATTTTAAATTTTTCTGAAAAGTACCAAACCCAAATGTATACGGCCCCTCGATCCTACTAGGCTGACTTACAAGTTTATAGTCACAACATCCATACATTGCAATAATAACAGGACAATCCTCATCCTTTTTTCCCGTTAAAGCAAACAAATAATTTAGAAATTCAAATATCAATAACCAACAAAAATATTCATAGAAACCCATATGAAATTAAAATAACTGAACAAACACTTTCGTTTCAAATTCAACCTTACCTCAACTAAATCACATAATATATTTGATTTCACAATCTAACAAACACTACCGACTACACATCAAATTCCTCCACCAATAATTGTTCGCTAATCATCAGTTCGCGAACAAGTTTTTAAAACACACAAAACATTCAAACAATAATTACTTATAAAAGCTAATCCATCAAACACAACTATAAAATACAACAAATAATTTTACGTCATATCCTGCACGTAGCGCAGATAGACCCTAGTTTCTAATATTGTAAGAAAGAGAAACATACAAATTTTAACATAAGAGCTTCTGGTTTAACTTGTGTTTCCCATTAACAATTTTTGTTAAGATTTTATAATTCTTACACCAAAAAAAAAAATTTATACAGTTACAAAAAAAAAAGATTTTATAATTCTAAAGGTAATCGTACCATTAATTGTTATACTAGGTGGGTTGCCCGCACATGCGGACATTTATATTTTCATTTATTTTTAATGTAAAAAATTTTATGTATAATATATTCATTATTAATAAATCAATCTTAGAATTCACTCAGTTATATAAAATTAATAATTTTACTTGAGTTATGTGTTTTTTGTTTTATAATTTTATTTTTCTTATTAAAATATTTTTTGGATAACAACACAATATATATATATATATATCAGAATTATCTTTTTATTTTAAATAACTTTTAGATTTTGGATAATTTTTATTATTAATAATTTTAATCATTTAGCTGATAAAAATAATTCAAATTTGTTTTTATTTTTAAATAATTTATATATTTTATTCATTAAGGGCATAAACGATATTAACCGCTCTAATTTTTAACGTGAGAGCTCCGTTGCGAAAAATTATTTCGCAAATAATAGTATAGACGAAAAGCCGGTGGATTCACCCCGCGGCGTAAGAGCAGACAAGAGAGAGACATGAAGCTTAAGTTCTTTTCCCTGTACATTAACTTGTGCCTCACGTAAGTAAAAGAGAGCTAATCACGGTAATAAGACACCCGTTTACTTGGAGGTAGTTGAAGTTATGAGTTAAGGAGGGGTAGCATTTTCATCACAAGTTGGGGTAAGTTGACGTAGAGAACACGTATGTGTAGTCATGTAGTGTGGACCAGAGAGGCACATGTGAAGAACCATTAGAAGACACTATTTGACAGCGAAGAAGAAGCTTAACAAAGATTCTTATAAAGATCCCATTCTACTTTTGTTTCATGTAACTAACCAAATGTGTGGAGAGTAAACCTTAACGTACTACAAGTGATATCTTTCTATGTTAAAGCCTTATAGATGGTGAGACAGATACACTGACAATTATGGGCTGAAAATTTGACACTTTAAGCCCTAAATATATAATAAATGGGCTTAGGCCCATAAATGAAGTAAAAAAAAAGCAATAACACAAATGTTACGGGTCGGGTCATAACTATCCGCTGAAAATGTCTGGCACTGACATCACATCATACACCTTTAACCTCTCCATAATAACTACACAAACTGAGATGCAGAGTAAGTACAGCCCAACAAGATCTTCTTTTGTTTAAAAGAGTTTACAGAAAAAAAAAAAGATAAAGAACATTTACATGTATATTAATATATACACTAGGTGGTTGTCCGCACATGCGGAC
Source organism: Moricandia arvensis (assembly GCA_905132765.1). NCBI lineage: Eukaryota > Viridiplantae > Streptophyta > Magnoliopsida > Brassicales > Brassicaceae > Moricandia > Moricandia arvensis. Next base: position 209,688 of record CAJHQP010000189.1, on the reverse strand, counting down.
ATAAACATTTTATAAAGTTACTTATCAATATATATATTACTAATTTAAAAAGTATAAAAATAAATTATTATTTATATTTTCATTTGAATTTTTATGTGAATTCTTTTATGTATACTATATTTATTATTAATATATCCATTTTAGAATTCACTCAATTATATAAAATTTATTAATTTACTTGTTTAATATTTAATTATGTGTTTTTTATGTTTTTTAAATTTTAAATTTTATTAAAAGATTGTCTTTAGATAACAACACAAGATTGTATATATGTATATATATATATATATATATATTGCAGAATTACTTTTTTTATTTTAAATAATTTTTAGATTTTGGATAATTCTTATTATTATTAGATTTAATCATTCATCTAATAAAAATAATTTAACTTCGTTTTTATTTTAAATAATTTATATATTTTATTCATTAAAGGTATAAACGATATTAACCGCTTCAACTTTTAACGTGAGAGCTCCGTTGCGAAAAATCACTTCGCAAATAATAGTATAAATAATACTATTAATATAACAAATATGAATCAAGTTGTTCACCTAAGATCAATATTACAATAGAAATTTTATATACGTCAAAAATCAAACGTGATTTCTTGAAATGGTTTCAAGTTGTTGAAATTAACATTCTATTACTGTTAAGCAATCTTAAAAGGGTATAGGGATGAACAATACGTTACATGTAATGAGATATGTATAGAGATAATGATAAGAAAGAATAAGAACTAAATAACGACAAATATATTCTAGTCACTTTATCTATTCGTTCGTATCATTATCTCCATAATATGCATGGCTTTCTTCAGCTCCCCAACGGTGAAGACTCACACCTGTGGCTGTAAACAGTATATATAGGAGCTTCTATTTACACTAGGCGAAGAACTCGCACGTTATTGCGAACATTTTACAAAAAAATAAATATATCATATTTTATTAAGGAAAAATTGCTAAAAATAACTCAAAACTTGATTTGAAATATAAAACTAAACTCAAACTTGAATCAAATGCAAAAATAATTTAAAAGGCTATTGAAAATTACAACCAGCCCCTTGTGAACAAACAAAAAACCGATTTTTTTTTCCGTTTCTAACCCCCGCAAATCTTATGCCTAGACGAATTACAAGTAAGTCGTCTGGACGACTTATCAGTAAGTCTTCTAGTATAGTACTTCTTAAAAATAATTTAAAATTTTTGTAAAAAATATTTTGATAAATGAAAATTTGAAATCATGTAATTAACGTATGTTTTAAGAGATATAAATTAAGATATAACTAAAGTTAATTGTTTTCAACATAGATGAGTGAAAGTAGTGAGTCATGATATTCTTTGGTTTAGGTTTTGCCAACATATGTTGTAGTATTGTATGTGTTCTTAGGGTTAGATTTTGGAAAGCATAAATGTTTTTTTGAAAAATTTAAAATTGATCGAAGTGTGTTTATTTCTGTGTATAGTAAACACTATTTAAGTATAATTTGATTTTATAACATGGTTAATTAGTTAATTTAGTCAACTTAGTTTAGGGGTTAAATTTAGGGTCTGGATCGACTTACTAGTAAGTCGTCTAGTGAATATATTTACGGTAGATGACTTACTAGTAAGTCGTTTGATTCACGTTCAAACCGGACCGAACCTTTAATTTTACCATTTTACCAATGTAATTTTAAACCTAACCGGATTATTTACCAGGCATATATAATATATTTCTTTTTTTTTATTTTTCGCGAAATTTAGAAACCCTAACGCCGTTTCTCTCAAAGAGGCGATTTCCGTCGATTCTCTCTAATCCATCATTCTCACCACCGTTCTCACAACCGTTATCACCGTCGTTCTCACCACCGTTCTCACAACCGTTATCACCGTCGTTCTCACCACCGTCTCACCACCGTTCTCACCGCCGCTTCCTCTATTTCAGATCCGAGAGGAAACCCTAGCGTCGTTTGTCTGTAAACCCTAGCGGCATTTCTGTCAGAGGCGTATCTGTAAATCCTAGCGAGGTAAGTTAAAACATTGTCTCTTAAGTCCACCATTCTCACCGCGTTTCTTTTTGGTTGTCTATTTTGGCAGATTTATAACCGATGTGTCGAAGGCGACTATGTCTTCTCCGAATTTTCAGATCTACTTTAAAAATGTTCTACTGAAAGTCTTGGAAGACTTATAATTAAGTCGTCTAGAAAGTCGTCAAGACTTAATTATAAGTCTTTCAGCTGGAAGACTTTCCAGACGACTTAATTATAAGTCTTCTGGAAAGTCTTCCAGACTTATAATTAAAATGTTATACTGGATGGTGTGTGTTTGAGATGATTGTCTTTCTTTGTTTTGCAGACAAAAAATGGATATTCCAAAACTCCCCCGTAAGTTACATACATTAAGGGATGACCCCCCCTCCCCCACAATGAAAGTTATTTCCTATCATACGGATTGTTCAAAGTTGCATACTGCTTTAAAGAAAACTCTTCATGGTGACAAATATGAAGAGTTAAAGGAGTCAAAGTTGAGAGTTTTCATCAAGTTTAAGGAACTGAGATTTGCTTAGGCTTCAAGGCTGATTCACTACATGCTCGGTTTCCAGCTGGACATAAAGAATAAGTATGAGCTGTGGAGTCTCATTGGTCCAGAACCTGTGAGGTTTTCACTGTTAGAGTTTGAAAACCTCACTGGTCTAAACTGCGAGTACATCGAGGATCTTGAGAGACCGAAGTGTGTTGTTACAAAGGAGATGACTTCTTTATAGGGGATGTTGGGAGTTCATGTCGAAGTTGGGCCATCTACTGACCAGATAATAGTAGCAGTTGAGAGATGCGAAGGGTGGTCTCAGGAGGATCGCAAGCGGCTAGGGTACCTTGCCATCTTCACTGGATACATTGAAGGGAGAAAGTATTCAACCGCCACAAGGGTTAGTCTGGCAAGGCTAGTGATGGATTTAGAACAGTTTGAGAATTATCCATGGGGGAGAGTCGCGTTTAAGGTGCTGATGAACTGTGTGAAGGGCAAAGATATTTTGGGTTGTTACACTCTTTATGGGTTTATACAAGCTCTCCAGGTCTGGGTGTATACAACTCTACTGGATTTGGGTGCTAATTATGGTAATCCCATACCAAACCGACCGTCTCCACCGATATTGGCTTACATGGGTGACAAAGGACGCGGATGCTTTAAAGATGCTATCTGCAGACACAAATACCCATCTTTCGTTGATCCTCTCACCAATGTTTGTGCATATAACAGTGTTTTGTATAGAGTGGTGTAATCAAGCGTCATGCCCACCATGTTCTTCATTGCATCAATGATAAGTTGCGGATTCAACCCATCAATGATTCCAACACGATCAATGAAAAGCCTACCAACATACTTTGAAGTACAGTGTCTCCGCTGAGCGATTCGTTCTCCCACTAAGCATGTATGTGTTTCCACATACTTTGTTACCCAAAACGTGTTTGTTTCATGTTTCACACTCGCTTTGATTTTCCATCCACAACCACTAACCTGACAGGTTGCCACAAGGAGAGCTTTCGTTGACTTATATATTCTGAAGGAGAACTTACTCCTAACTGCTGTTAACCGCAGCTCTGAAAGCAGTGCATCTTTGCTAACAAAACTCTGGTTGACGTAGATATTGTTACCATTCGATCTTTCTCCTTCAATAGCATATGTCTTTTTGAATGCTTCAAAACACATATCATCATCTTCTTCCAAATCCTCATCTTTAACCTTTCAATAAACACTGTAATCCTCACCATTCTCGTCCGCTTCAACAACAATAGAGATATCAACATCTTTCTCCCCATCATCCTCCTCCTCATCATGATTTTCATCTTCAACCAAATCATCATCATCATCATCTTCAAAACATTCATCACCTTCATTAGCTTCATCGTCTTCTTCCATTTCTTCTGAAACCGTTTTCACCTTGCTACGGCTTTATACACAAAGTCGTACTCCATGCGCTTTGGTTATCTCGAGCAAGTTTCAAACTTGTCTATCACTTGTAACATGAATAGGAGGGGTGTCTAGAACCTGCATCATTTCAGTTGGTAATGAGTAGGTTATCTCCACAGATTCTGTGCACATGTCTAGGTTATAATCTTCTTGAACCATTGCAACAAGTTCAGCATGTGTCGAACCTTCACTCAACAAAAATAGTCTCGCTCCTTTGAAATTATCAACCACAAAATCCCAATAACAATCTTTCAAAAATCATTCTCCATACACTGCATGTAACTTACGAAACATCTACAAAAATTCAAAATAAAACACATTAGTAAACATAGAGAAAATGAAAGTTTACTAAACATTGAAGCAGACGACTAACGGTTAAGTCGTCTAGAAGACATAGAAGACTTACGGTTAAGTCGTCCAAACATGTCATTTTTGCAATTGACTTTAAAATGAGACGACTTACTTATAAGTCGTCCAGATTTGTTTGTTAAAAAAAAAATTCTAACGACATACTAGTAAGTCGTCAAGGATAAACGGGTTAGTTTTGCATTTGACCGAGTTGTGTCAAATATTTTACTTTTCCTGGGTGACTTACCAGTAAGTCGTCTCTGGGAAATCAAAAATTTCAATATTTTGTTAAGGCTAGATGACTTATTTGTACGTTGTCTGAGGTTATTTTGCAATTCGAAAATAAAACTTTGATATTTAACTTTTCCCAGACGACTTAGTTGAAAGTCGTCTAGGTAGAGGACTTACTTGAAAGTCGTCTAGGTAGAGGACTTACTTGAAAGTCGTCCGAGATAAGCAAGGTTTGACCAGAATCTCAAAAAAAAAATCTGGACAACTTTGCTTATCCTGGACGACTTACCTAAAGGTCTTCTGACTGGACGACTTCCGAGTAAGTCGTCTGGGAAAAGTTAAATATTTAAGTTTTATTTTCCAATTGCAAAAGTAACCTAAGAAGACTTACAAGTAAGTCGTCTAGCTTGAATAAAATATATGAATTTTTGTTTTCCCAGAGACGACTTACTGGTAAGTCATCTAGGAAAAGTCAAATATCTGACACACTTCAGTCAAATATCTGACACACTTCAGTCAAATGCAAAACTAACCCGTTTATAGTCGTCTAGAGTATTCTTCAGATTTTTTTAACAAACAAAGCTGGAAAACTTACATTAAGTCGTCCGTTTGCTTAGAAAACTTACAGTAAGCCGTTCGTTTGCTTAGAAGACTTACCCGTAAGTCTTCTAAGCCAGACGACTTAATTACGGGTAAGTCTTCGACGCAAACAAATCTGAAAAAAAAAATTAATTTCATACATTTAACTAGTGAGGTGACTTCCTAAACACACATAGTCTTCTCCAACCACCTAGAACCTCAAACGAAAGTAACCCACGAAGAATAGTATGCTTGAATGGCTCTACCAAACAATAATTTTTTTGAATCATAAGCTTGAGTTTTTTTGGATATGAATATGGAGACAAAGTAAAATAGATGTTGTTTTTAGTTCATAACAATTGAGAAAGAGATAGTATCAATCAATTTTAGGTGCATTAAGAGCTTCAAATTGTTTGTTCATGGTGGTTGGGGTATTGATGGCAATGACAATCTTGTAAATACTTGAAGATGATGAGGTTGAGAGAGTAAAATAACCATTTTCAAAAAAAAAACAAAAACAAATTTAATGGCATTTTCGTAAATAATGTGAACATGTGGGGTGAATAAGACAAAAGAAAAGACAAAAAAGGTTAGTTTTGTGTTTGATTTTAAGTTTTGAGTCAAATTTGCAAATAACCATTTTATTAATTATATTTTTATATAAACGGTGTTTACTTAATCTTCGAAAAGTTCGTGTGTTACATTTTAAATTTTATATGTTTAGTAGTTTTGGGGGAGCTTTGGCCCCAATACGGACCCGGGTTCGAATTCCGCTGGCCACTGGGAGGTAAAATTTAACATTTGCGCTCCTCCAGCGTATGGTGACCGAGACGTAATTCGGTCAATAACGTAGACTGTTAAGGATAATCGCTGCTAATCTAGACCGACCTTGGTGGGGCCAGGAAACAACGGATTATTCAAGAAAAAAAATTATACGTCTGGATTAATTTACACATAATATTAAAAATGTATTTATTTAATAGTTTTAGATTATAATTAAAATATAAATAGGTCAGTATCAAATAATATATTTGAAACTAACTTAATATTCGTTAAGGTAAGTTATTCTGAAACCTGAAATACAACTTAATATATTTGAAACTAACTAAAAATAAAAACACATTTAAAGTTAATACATAATTACATTAATGTAATTAATACTTTAATTCAAAATGAGAGGTAAAACATTCATAATTTGTTTGAAACCAAATAAGGATACATGTGTTTGAGAAACATGATTGCATGATAATTTTAAGAGACTCTACCCAGTAATATATTCTTCTTTGGTAAATCATACATATTATTTTATACAGTTACAATAATGGTATTGTAACCAAAGTGTTTTAGAACTTGAAAATTATAAGAAACATTATGCCACCACCGTAATTTTCGTTAATGCTTACGCTATAACAAGATGACATCTCATTCACTATATTAACTGCAGCTTAAATTTTATTAATTAAAATAATATCATTTTATATATTAGCTCATTGTCAAGATAATTAAAGTTTTCAAGAAGTTAACAATAGAATTTTTTTTAATTAAAACAAATTATAACATGTAATTAAACAATTTGTATCTAATATAGCAACTAAATTCTTAACCCGAACTTAGCACAGATTTTTTTTAAAAAAATTATTTAAACAAAATTAGTGTTTTTGAATGATCTTACAATTTTTTTAAAAAAACTTAGGTGTTAAAATGCTTTTTATTTTGGTTTACTAACATGCCTACCATATATGAGGTTACAAAGGGTTTAACTTCCAATCTTTAATTTGTTCACAGATCCTAGATTGTTTTCCACCTTTATCTACTAATCTTTATTTTGTTCACGGATCCTAGATTGTCAACTGTAAATAATTTATTAAAATCTAAGTTAGCTTGAATATTTTGCAACAAAAAATTTCTATTCTACGTCTTAGAAAGGAATAAGAGTCATGAGCGATGCTTTTGACACATCTCTGTGAGGCGTCGAACTGTGAGGTCATTCCCTATCCCTCGACAGTTCAAACTGACTTTATCTTCCTTGATGAAGGTGGGGAGGATGTTTGGCACCCACCATACCTCTCTTCTGACTGATCGAACTGGTCTTTGGCTTCCTTGAAACCGTGGTTTACTGCTGCCCCCTTCAAACTCCAGCTACACTCTCCCCTTGTGCTCCCGCCTTGGCATTGATTCTTGGTGAAGCTCGGCCCTGATTTGAGACTGAAAACAAGGAACGACCAACACTTTTCGTTAGTGCTTTTTGATCTGTGTACTCTTTAGTACCCTCAATCTCACTTTTTCTGTAGATTTAATCATAAGAATTGAGTTTTCATGGGCAATCTCATGAAATGTCCTTCATCTTTACTGGTACTCCTGATCTAGATCATCCAGACACTTGAGTTCGTCCCCCAATAAGTCAGCTTCATCTATCAACATTAACTCATGTCCAATGATAACATCATGCATATCCTCATCATCTGGTTGATCATTATTCACCTGGTTATCTTCATTAAGAGCGTCTATCTTAAGCGCATCATAGGGAGCAATGAGATCATTGTTACGATTTGGATCTCAAAAGGTAACAATACTGATAATCAAAGATGAGATATGTTCTTATTACTCAGAAATGGTGTACAAAGAAAGAAACCATGATCTCTCTCTCTCTGCTACAACACTCTAATTTCTCGATACCCCTCCCCACATGACTCCCCTTCTCATATATAGCTAAGGCGTAACCATAAAGTAACTAAACCATAACATAAAGTAACTAAACCCTGGTTACTTTTATTAAACTGTGGTTACTTCCCTTCATCCAATACCCACACGTAACATTACTTCCCTCTTTGAATTCAACCTTGTCCTCAAGGTTGAAGCCAAGTGACAGTTTATGGTAGCAACCTTCCCATTCCATGAGCACTCATCATCTTGAAGACCCCATGTCATGTCTAACATTGCCTCCTGCAAACTCTCATGCTCTATATCTTCACTGTGTAACTTGCAGTAACAGTCCAAAGCCTTGAACTGGCTCCAAGCCTGAGAAAAGGAAACTTTTACCAACTCCATGGCTTCCTCTGAATTAGCTTCATTGCCTTCCAGTAGCTTAAGGCAAAACTCCATCTCTTTGCTCAGCTCTTCCTCTTGTCTAAGCATGCTCTGTAGTTGCTGTTTTCTCTCACCCAATAACAAGAATTCTAAAGGCAGTGGATCACTTTCTTTTTCCTTGTGTCTCAGCAAGCTGTAACTTTCCCAATAACTCCAACACCCACCACAAAACTGTTTGAGCAGCTTGAATGTCATCTCCAGCGGTCTTGGGAAATGAAACATCTCATGCGTGAAGTGAGACAGAACAGATGCAAGGATTTCAGCGGAAACGTCATTTACCATATCTGCAACACCTTTATTGCCTCTAAGGGGCTTCTTTGTTGTGTCACCACCTACTTTTGTAACAACTACTCCTCCTGGTTCCCATACCTTACTAGCCATCGATACACTGGAATTACACTTTCCACCCAGGTTCTTCATTGATCTCGAGATCTGCTCCTCCACACTCCTTGTTAGTAGTGTTGAGATGATTTTGGTCTGATCTTGACCATCATTTTGATCCAGATTGCTCTTCTTCTCTTTCTTCCACTCCCTGAAGAAGGTGATCAGCTTATTTTTGTTTATAATCCCAGACCATGACATATCGTCCAGCCCTTGGTGACAATATGCCTTAAACATTCTCCAGTCAACTTCCAAGTTCTTCATACTCACCAGCCCTTGCGTTTCCCAAATCACGTCAATGTCCAACTCCAGATAAACACGGACACCTCTCCCTATGTCATTTAGTGAAGCGAGCTTTTCACTCTTATATAATCCTTCTCTGCACACTGCCCCACCAAGGTCTTTGGGTTTCAGAACCAACTTCATGGTTTTGTTTCTGGAAATACGCATCAAAACGAAACCGAACTTCTTAAACCCTTTGCACGAACCCTCATCTTCAACCCACAGAACACTCCTGTCACCCCCTCTCTTGTATTATACCTCTGAACAAACTTGATCCAGATAGGTTTAGGAGGCTTCTTCTCTCTCTCTGTCGCTGCAGCATTATCTCCCAAGCTACGGTGAAGGAGTCTCACCTTGTTTCCCAGAACAGCTATTTCACATCTATCAGGCAGCACCTCCACAAGCATTTGACAGCAGTTCAAGTTAACTTTACTCTTTGCGTTCTTCCGAAACTTTGTTCTCTTCCACAAGCAGTACTGCTTCTACTCCACCTCCCTAAGCCCACTTAGTCTTGTTACCTTGGTCCCAACAATGGTGCAAGAAGCTCTTCGATACTCTGACTACCTCCTGTACCTGACCTTATGCTTCTTCCAATTCCACAAAACATTCCTCCTTATTGCTGCAAACTCAAATAGCATCATTGTTTGAATCACTGTATTGATGCAACTCCTCAACAATTGAGGCCTTTGCTTTGCCTTGTATTGCCCCTTCCTTCCCAACAAAAACTCTGCAATTTCTAAGGTAAAAAGTGAGAAAGCTCTTCCATGTCCCACACACTTAAACCTCGCCACTGCTCTCCTTCTCCTAAAGCTCTTCCATGTCCCACACAATTTCTTTGGTTGCTCTCTCCAAGCTTTTAAGAGATATAAGTTATGCTCACACTGACTGAGTTTGAGCTTATGCCTCACCCATTCCCACAGAAACTTCATCCAAGATATCCTAACAAGCAAGTTGAGCCTTTCACCATTCATCCGCCCTGATCTCGACCTTGTTCTCTTTCCCATCGTGGTATCAGCCAATATCACCAAAGCATTTAGTTTGATCCTCTTCCTCTGGTTGTTATGCTTCTGTCTGAACTGGCGTTTCATCCATTTTGCAAGCTTCTTCAGCATTCTCTTGCATTCTTGTTTCAGCTTCTCTTGCTCCAGCTTATGTCTGATCCTTTGCCTCACATACTCCAACTGTGTTCTCACTCTCTTCTTCGTGAATCTCCACCCAAACATCTTGTATAACACACGTAGAATGTGACACAACTGCTGGTTCAATCTTCGATCTTGCTTCCTTTTACTCCCATTCTGATTATTAGGCTTGGACACCATTCTCTTTCTCATGCTCGTGACTTTCTTTGACCCAGACATTTTATCAAACACTTGCAAAGCATAGATATTTTTGTTCTGGTTTTTATCATTTTGCTGTTGCGATTCTTTTCTCTGTCTAGTGCCCAACCCATTCCTCATCTCAGCATAGTGCATAATCTTACCCCTTTTCTCATCAGAAATTAAACGCCATTGAATCCTACGTGGTACTGGTACCTTCCATCTCTTCTTTTTCTTTGTTACCTTCTTTCTTTGCTTGGGCAATAGATCGAGCAGTTGATAGGCACCACCATTCTTCACTGTCTCTAAACCGTTTTCTTCATTGAACAGAAGGGTTTCATTCTTCTGCGTCAGTGATTCATCCTTCTCATGGGCAACCCAAGTTGAGAGATCGTGTTTCTCCACCAACTCAAACATCGGCTGAGTCTGATCCTTAATCGGGTTGAACCTCTTCACGGATCCTTCATCACGGCCCATGATCTGAGACGAGTCTTCTGCAGCCAACGTCTCTTCCTCCAGTGATTTCTTCGCGGCATCTTCTTCATCCCATCGATCAATCATTTGACGGCACTCTTCGAGCATTTCTAGTCGGGCCTTCCTTTCTTCCTCAAGGGTTCTCACCGGCCTCTCATAGTTCGTCATGGCTTGGATCTCTTTTATCTCCTCCATTGAGGTACCACCTGCCAAGGCGATTTCTATCCAGCGCTCCATCCAGTACTTCTCCGTCCGCTCCAGGTATGAGGATCTGCTACACCGCTCTTGGACAACCATGGCCGGCTTCGGGAACCTCCTGTCCCTTTCCGGTTGTTGCTCCACAACCAACGGTCTCATCCTCCTCACGCCCTGTTGCGAACGTTCCAGCACTTGATCCATCGCAGCTTCGAGATGTCTCCGGAATCGTACAGCTCTGATACCAAGTTGTTACGATTTGGATCTCAAAAGGTAACAATACTGATAATCAAAGATGAGATATGTTCTTATTACTCAGAAATGGTGTACAAAGAAAGAAACCATGATCTCTCTCTCTCTGCTACAACACTCTAATTTCTCGATACCCCTCCCCACATGACTCCCCTTCTCATATATAGCTAAGGCGTAACCATAAAGTAACTAAACCATAACATAAAGTAACTAAACCCTGGTTACTTTTATTAAACTATGGTTACTTCCCTTCATCCAATACCCACACGTAACAATCATCTGTTGTTTCCGTTTGTTCATCACCTGAACTAAGAGCTCTATTTCGAGAGGACGGATTGAAAATTACATTGTTATCATTAAGACAGGTCTGCTCTAGCCTTGTTCTTTAATTTACCATCAAAGGTATTTGAGCTCTCTACTGCTGATTGAGGCTTAGCAGCTATAAGAGCTGGCCATCTTCCCGACTCCTTGTAAGCAACTATGTCTTTAACTCCTTGATCATTAATCCTCAGAGGCCTTAGTTGCTTCAACCCGGTCCTTGCTATACGTTTGATACCTACCCTCAGGGGCCTGATTACAGACGTAAGCATAAGGCTTATGTCGTGTGTCTCTAGGATTACTATCTCGTTGAACACCGGATGAATGAGAGGATCACTGGACCCGAGAGTATGAGCTTGCTCCTTCCCTCAAAGACTTAAAAGTTTCTTCTTTGACTTGTGATCTTTCATTGTTGTTAAATTTCAGCCTTCCTCTGGCACTGTTGGAGCGGACACGTCCAAACACTGTCTCACGAGAGGTCGCTTATAACACTGGTTTTGTCAGACAATCGTGGCTCTCATGTGTCATAAGACCATAAGTAGAATAGTGTTTAAAGAGATTTTACTCTTAATGAGATTTAGTTATCAGAGAACTATAATGGCAGAAAAGGTAATTTCCAAGGAATTAAATTCTAAGAGAAATTCTTCCATGATTCTGAGAAGTCAGAATAGCTCAAAGTAAGCAAAAAGAAAAGAAAAAAAAACTAACATTATGCAATTAGTTAAAAAAGAAAATTAAAAGATCCATGAAAGGAAAGAAAATAGGAAAATTGCAGAATGGCTTGAACAGATAATAAGGTGGGTTACACGAGGCTTACCCCTCATTACCTTAATACCTCTCTCCAAACCGGAAAAACAGAGCCCCAGTCCCGTTGTTGTGATCTACAGCATACTCAGCTCTTACCAAACCAAGCTTCACACCTACACCGTATGAAGAACCTTGTCCCATTCTCCTATAGACTGCTGTTGGGTTCCCCTTCACATTCTTGGAGCTTCCCAAATCGTTCCCATGCTCAGCAAATGCATAGACATGCGTGTTCTTCAGAGGTACTCTAATCTCAGCACCCAGCTGCATTCCATGAAGCAAATGTTCAGACGCATGTTTTTGTCGGGTTTAAGGACAAATAATATTTTTCTTTCGGGTTTGTTGTTTTACCTCGAGAATGTTCCTGGCTGCACCGAGCTCACCCATGTTGTAGCCACGGACAGAGTATGGACCACCGAGGATGAAAGCATCATAGCTGGGAAGGTCGCCAACACAGCCACCGTAATGTCCATGGAGGACTAGAACCGGTGGAGGTGGCTTCCCAGCACCTTCTTCCACTTGCTGAAGCTGAATGAATCTTGTCAGGGTCAACTGGTGGCGGTTGAAGAAGGGGAATTTGCTTCCAATACCCAAGCCTTGATCCACCTGCAATTAGCAAATAACCGTGTAAAGCTTACAGAGTATTTATACACATCATTTATTTATAATCATCGAGTAAACAAACCTGAAACACGTTCCTCTCTCCAACAACAGCCCCGTTGACAAACTTAGTATTGTCACGGGTGATGTTGGCTTGTAGAAACGCCATCCGGTCAGTACCAGTACCACTAAGAGTTGTTGGAGGTCCATCAGCACTGATTCCTCCACTAGGTAGTAGTCTCTGACCATTTGCGGAGATGTGGCTACTTTCATCTCGAGTTGTTATCTCCTCCATCACAAGCCCATATGTAAACTTACTCTGACGGGTGAAGTTCTGCATGAAAATATGTTTGAATATTTATAACCGTTTGTAAGACTACTATGGCACTGACTATTGGCATGCTTACCTCAGTTATGTTAGCTTTCACACCAGCTCGATCAACCCAAATTGGCGGCACTTCCTCAATACCTGGTCCTCCAGTGAACACTGGGCTAAGTTTGCGGCTGTTGAAGCAGCTTGTTTTGAATGTGCGGTTACGAGGATTGTAAACACCGTCCAGATATGGATGTACATAGTCGAGCTTAAACGAAAGATCGTCCTGCACGCGCACAGAAGCAGTGACAGAATGGATGGTGTCAAGAAAGCAAGTTAATATTGTCAAAAAATGCAAGCTGACCAAAACGTACCTGAGGATTCAAGAGGTTGCTAGTAGTCACTGTACCCATGAGAGACCTGTTAAGACCTTGGATGTTTCGATGTTCGAAAGTAACAGACCCACCAGGCTGCAATGAAGCCTGATGCACATAATCAACAACAGAGCAAATCCATTGAAATTTCTCCAAAAAAAAAAAAAAAAAAAAAACTATGCCACTTATACTGAGCAAAGAAAGGACTTCATACAAATGTGGGAGCTCCTCCACGCCCAGGAACTATGCTCCATTCAGTACTGACTTCAGCTGACTTCTGTTCCAGCTCTTTCAGTTTGATCTCAACGATAATGCCCCCCTCGTTTTTCTCATCTGCGCGTGGATTCACTTCAATGTTAGAGAACAGCCCTAGTGAGTTGATGTTACTCAGAGCTTGCCTCCCAACTTCATTGTTGAAAACATAGCCTTGACGAAGCTGTCAACAAAAATAAATAAATGTAAATATACATATATATATATATATATATATATAACTATCACCAAAACAAACATAACAAAATGATAGTATATAAAAGACCAAGTCAACACTGAAACTACTAGCTCCACAAATCAATGCATCAATCCTGGTAATGTGAATTCACAGCCGCTATCAAAGTCTCCTCCACAAACATAATCAAAATCAAGTCAAGAGACAAACCTGCTTGGGCAATTCTCGGCGCACAAGAGGAACTTGAGTGTTGCCTTCAATGAAATTACCAAGCTTATCTTGAAACAGAATAACAACCTGAGTGATGTCTCCTTCCACAACTTCACAGACAATCTCCTTGGTGTTCAAATTCCCAAAATTAACAACCTGAGCACAAACATACCCTTCATCAAGGTACCATTGCTGCACACGGTCCCTAACCTTCTGCAAGAGCCTTGCACTAACTTTCCCTTGATCCCTCAGCATCTGCATCACCTCTCCGTACACAGGTGAAGGCAACAAACACGGCCTGGCATTATCAATCCTCCGCTTGTAGTCCTTCTCAAGACTCCTGTAATACTCGAGCTTCTCTTTATCGGTCATGTCTGTATCAATCTCAATCGGCTTTGACTGAGGCATTAGCCCCACGTTAATACACCTGAATCTATCCGAGGATTGCCAAGTGCTCTCGGCGAAGGAGATGGTGACTCCAAGGGTTCCGTCCGGTTTCGTTTTACCTTCAAAGTCGACTTTCTCGAACATTCCGCACGTAGCAAGGGTTTCTAGCTCCTTCTGGAGTTGAGCTTTGGTGTAGACTCCACCTGCTTGGATAGATACCATCTGGAAGAAGGAGTCCTCAGTACCGACCGTAGTTTGTCTTCTCCGGTCAAAGAAGACAACGTCGGAGACCTTATACTTCTTGAAACCACTGAGCTTGTTCAATTGCACCACTATGTTGGCCGGTAAGCCGTGAGAATCCCAATCTGGGGACTGTTCTTCGTCAGCAACTGCAGGAGATGGAGAAATCAGTTTCTCCCAGAATCCACCGTCATTTCCGTCTCCTCCGCCTCCACCACCACCACCAAATCCACCGAAATTTCCATCGCCTCCTCCTCCTCCGCTGCTCAAATACGAAGGAAGATTCGAGATTCGGGATAGAAAGAAGGACGCGACAGAGGCTACAGCTAGAGGTTTTGCAATTTTTTTGAGGAGCAAACCACTTGGAGGGGGTTCCGTATCTCGACCAGGTAAACTACTGCTGCATTTTATGGAGGAGATACGGGGAACGCGAGGAGAGAGAGGAGGTATAATTTTCCGACGGGAAGAGATAGAAGTGGGGTTGGTGGATTTTTTTGACGCTGGGATAAGGTGCCCGTTAACGGAGAAGGCGGCCATGTCGAAGAAGAAAGATAAGGTTTTACAGTCCTAGGATTTTGGCTTCGGCAATAAAGCAGTGTTTTGGGTTTTATACATGTGTCTTTTAGGCTCTGAATGGATATAGCAGACTGAGCGGTTCAGAAGAAATAGATATTCATATTACGGTCAGTTTAACTGTAGTTTATATAAAAAAAAAACGTATGCTAGGGAACAACTGTAATTCATATAAAATAAGCTATTCAAAATAAAATATAAACTAGGTTTGAGACTTCAGATATTTGGGTCGGATTTGGGTAAGTTCCGATCGAAGCCAGATCTTTTGGATAAATGAATTATATATTCAATAAAGGCATGATTATCGGTTGGTTTGGGAGAGTTTCTTAGGGTGGGGGCCCAATTAAAACATAAAAACCAGTTTCCAAAAGCTCCAATTAAAGATTGATTATTCAGAATTTTTTGCACTATTCACATGCTTCACCAACACGTGGTGATCCGCGATTAGTGCTTTTTAATTATTTTTTTAATCAGACAAAAAAAATTAAGAAACCCACTAAGGGTTTTTGGGTTAATCCTGATCTATGCATTTAGGAGTTTTATGTTCGGTTTCCAGATTGTTTTGGATCAATTATGAGTATCAGTTTATTATGTAAATAACATATGTTTACAAAATAAAAATAATTTGCATATAAATCAAAGTAGTCTAGTGGTTACAAACTTGCCTATTATTAAATCCAATCTGTATTCAAATCTCAAAATGTCAAATTTATAGAAATGTTAATATTGAAAATTTATATAGTTTACAATATAAAAAGAATATATACAAGTTTAAGTGGTCTAGTGGTACTATAGTTGTTTATCTACTTATCCAACTTGGGTTTGACTAGAGGTGATGACAGTTTTTTTAATATTCAGGATTTTAAAGTATATACATCTCGGTTTAAACGGGTATCCGATCGGGTTTCGGATAAAAATCGAACCGATAACCGATACTAAAGGGTATTAAGAACAGGCTCTGTCATGTAATATAGCCATAACCAAAACTAAACTGAACCGATTCATTTCGGATCGGATCCGGTTCGGATCAATGGTTCCGGTTAAAAGTCTCAGCCCGAGTATGAATGATGACAAAAACAACATATAGAACAGAAAAATGTTTGAATGTGATTATAAAATAAAAGTATAAAATAAAATTTAGCTGATGTTTTAAATATATTTTACATATTTTAAAATAAAATTACAATCAGTTTATCAATCTCAATTGAAAAAGAAACTAAAAATTTCGATGGCGGCTCCTAGATTTTAAATTCTCATTGGAATTTCGATCTCTCTCTGATTTGTTCGTCCCTTGACGTTAGATCAGGTTTGTATACTCTTATTCAAGGCTGGGACTCATTCTTTATTCACCTGCTCTGCCCTCTTTCACCAAGACTTCCCTGTCACGTAACATTGATTCGGTTTGGCTTTTTGGATTTGTTGTGCTGTGTCCTCCATCATTATCTCTCGCGTTCTGATCCTTCTTTAGGCCTTTTACTTACCAGCTCATCGGCTGGTTCCGGGGTTTTGACAACGTCTTAGGAGAGTAAAGGGTTTATTCACAAAATTTTGTTGATCTCAATTGATCTGCTTATATAACGTCCTTTGATGATGTATTGAAAGGAACTATTCAGTAAGATCTTTGTCTACTGTATCCTTTGGAGGTGTAACACATAGTGTTGATCTATTGCTTTGCTCAATCGTTTTAAGTTTAAGTGATCACTTCTCATTGACCTGTTTTGCTTTGTTTCGTGGCTCTTTTGTGATTCTCTGATGAAATATCAAAAAAAGATGATGGACAGGAAGGGGAAGGGCATTTGTTAGGATGATGATGAGCCTATTCTACTTTCGGACCAGGCAGATGATGAGCAAATACAAGAGTATCAACTGTCTCTAATTGGCAAGGTTCTAAACCCTTAAAAGCATAATGTGGCTAAGCTCATTGACTTCATGCCATCACACTGGAAGATGCATGATCGTATAGCCTCAACTGACCTACGGAATGGTCACTTTCGGTTTACTTTTGCTAAGGAAGAAGATTTGAAAACAATGTTGGATATGGGCCCATTTCACTATAACTTCTTCATGTTTGTTTTAGTACGATGGGAGCCTGTAGTGGATGAGGACTACCCGTCGATCATACCTTTCTGGATTGAGCCTAAAGGGATCCCGTTGCATCTTGGAACAAAAGGTAATCTTCGGAGTATTGGTGATAAGCTGGGGTTTGTACATCATATTGATGTTAATGAAGGCAAGAACTTGGTGGATATTGATACTAAAAAGACTCTAAAGTTCACATGTAAGATCAAAGCTAAAGATGGTGAACTTACAATAAAGTTGGAGTATGATCTCCTCTTCTAACACTGCTCGTATTGTGGCTTCTTGTCACATGAAGAAGGACACTGTGAAAAAAAAATAGCAGACCGTTTACTGAGATGAATAAAGATTCCTTCATGCGCAAGAACAGTTTGGAAGTGGAGACTAGACTTGAAAAGCCTTTGCTATACGAGTCGAATAAGGGAACATCTGCGTTGAAAACAAGTCTTCCTCGAGTCCTGAGCTTACAAAGTATCGTAATGATCATGTGGAGCGAGCCAAGGTGGAATTTGATGTATATGGGAACATAGTGAATCGTGTCATCATAAGTTCCCATGCTCTGCGAGCTAAACCTGCAATGATAGACTGGTACACTATACCCCGTATAAGAGAAGTGAGGATAATGGTCGTCGAGACTTCAATCATAAGACCAATCCGGAGAGGAAGGACCATATGTCTGCCTCGGTATGGCATGAAAAATAGAGGAGCCTCAAGATAGGTGAAGCTAAGTCATCTTCATTGACAGTCCCTGTTGTGAAAGATCCTTCGGTAACCTCAGCTAAGCTTGTTGAGTTGGGTAGGAATGCTGGTTCCGCCACGGCTACGACTACTGCTTTCACTGCTAGTCAGCTAGTGTGCGTGGATCCGGTTGTAGACATTTCTGCAACTAATATGGTTGAGTTTAAGGGACTGAGAGTTCCTTCTCAAATTGTGAACAATAACTTCACTTTTCGAGTCACACCGGAATCATCTAAAAGCAAGAACTTCTCTGAGTTGGACATGGATGTATCTGCGGTTCCTCCTTTAGACGTTGTGCAAATATCTACATTAAATGACGATGATCAAATGGGAGATGAGAACATATTAGATGACGTTAATGGGGATGAATTGATGGTAGTTTCCGAGGATGATCTATTGGGAGAAGATCTTCACGGTATGGACATCCAGGATCATGTTGCTGGGGAATTAGAGCCGGCTACTAAATCTGAGAACATCCAACAGGCTCCTATGGCTGTGGATAATGCTGTTGGTTTGTCTGTTGTTGAGGAGAGTGAGTGTAATTCGCTTACTAGGAGCAATGTGAGGAACTTATTTACATCAAATTAATAAGGAGGAGGCAATTTTTGCATCGCCAAGAACAAGATCCTCTTCATCGAGTTCTCACGTGCCTCTTATGGGCTGTGGTCAATCTCAACGATGAGAGACTTCTTTTGCAAAGAAACTGACTAAGCCGGCCCAAGGATCTAAGAAGGGAAAGGTGGAACCCAAGAATCCTCCTAAGAAGCGTCAATGAAGACAATCAGTTGGAACTGTCGAGGGATAGAGAACAACCTCACAGTTCGACGCCTTACGGATATGTATCAGAAGCATCGCCCATGACTTTTGTTCCTTTCTGAAAGAATATGAAGCTGCTGTTGCAAAACATTCAGCCTGACCTAGGTTTTGATTAGTTGTATACCGTGGAGCCTCATGGTCAAAGCGGTGGTTTAGCTCTTTTTTATATGGATTATTTACAAGTTGATGTTTTATTTTCTAATAACCGAGTGATTGATGTTTCTGAAATCATTGATGGAATTAAAGTCTCTATGACATTCGTTTATGGTAATCTTGTATTAGAACGTAGGGATTTAGTTTTGGAGCGTCTTACGCGCTTCGCCACAATAGAAGATGGACCTTGGTCCATGATAGGTGATTTTAATGAAATAACTTGTCATGAGAAAAAAGAAGGAGGAAGGATACGTCCTGATAGTTCTTTCTTTCCTTTCAAACAAATGATAAGCGACTGTGGAATGCAATAATTCCCATGTTCTGGCAATCAACTCTCTTGGGTTGGAAAAAGAGGAACAAATACAGTGAGATGTTAACTGGACCGTGCTCTAGGGAATGAAAAGTGGCATGAAAAGTTTTCACATTCTCCAGTTTGATATCTACGACTTTGGGGATCAGATCATCGTCCGGCCTTAGCGAAAATACTGCCTAAGCCTTTTAAAGCTAAGAAGAAATTCAAATTTAATAAGAGATGGCTGGATAGTGAGGAAATCGGAAATGTTATCCTTGAAGGTTGGAACTCACCTGAGCTTCCATCAGACGCCAATATCATGGCTCATATTGCTGGTTGACGCAAAACTTTAAGTCTTTGGCGGAGACTGAATGATATTAACTCAGAAAAGCAAGTGGAAGAGTTAAAAGAGAAAGTTGAAGCTATGTATGACGATGACTCAGTGTCTGCTGAAGAGTTGCAAGCCGCTTTGGAAGAGTTATCGGATGCTCTTAAAGCTGAAGAAATGTTCTGGAGACAAAAAGTCGAGTCCTGTGGCTCAAAGAGGGAGATTTAAACTCCAATGTTTTCCATAACACCACCAAGCAAAGAAGGGTGCGTAATAGAATAACCAAGTTAGCTGATGCTCAGGAAAACATGGTGGAGGACGAGGAGGGCTTAGTTGCCATGACTAGCTATTTCCATTCATTATTTAAGTCATCCAATCCGTCTGATTTAGATGAAGCACTGGAACATATAGGAACAACAATTACGGACAACATGAACCAGGACCTGACAGAACCTGTCACAGAATGTGAAGTTAAGCTTGCGCTTTTTTCTATGCACCCCGACAAGGCCTCGGGTCTATATGGAATGAGTGCGTTATTTTATCAGAAATTATGGGATATCGTCGAAGGAGATTTGAACCGTATGGTCAATGAATTCCTTTTCGATGGAATAGTGGCTTTGGGGATTAACGACACAAACATTTGCCTAATTCCCAAAAAAAGAAAAACCAACTGATATGGCTCAATTTAGACCAATAAGTTTGTGCAATGTTAGCTACAAGATAGTCTCGAAGGTCTTATGCCAGAGACTGAAAAAGATTTTGCAAGGCCGAATCTCTGAAATCCAGTCTGCCTTTGTCGCTGGCCGTCAAATTTCAGATAATATAATGATTGCGCAAGAGATGTTCCATGCCTTGAGAACGAAACCAGGAAGAAGACATAAGCAGATGGCAGTTAAAACTAATATGAGCAAGGGCTATGATAGGATGAAATGGATTTTCATTGAGAGGATCTTGCGGAAAATGGGTTTTACAGATTTGTGGATTAGCTGGGTCATGAGATGCGTATCGTTGGTTAAATACCAAGTTCTGATGAATAGACAGCCAAGAGGAAATATTATCCCTCATAGAGGATTACGACAAGGAGATCTTTTATCTCCTTTCATTTTTATCTTATACACAGAAGCGCTTGTTAGCCTTCTTAATCATGCAGAGACTCAGGGGAGGATTACGGGTATGCGCGTAAACCGTGTGTGCCCTTCGATCTCTCACCTGTTATTTGCTGATGATAGCATGTTCTTTTTTAAGGCGGAGCCCTGTGAATGTGATGAAGTAATGAAAGTGATAAAGAAAAACGAAAAAGCCTTTGGACAACGTATTAGCGCAGAGAAGTCTTCGCTTCTCTTTGGGAATTGCGTCCCGCTTGCTGTTAACTCTTTGCATTCCCTAAAGAGAAACTGGATCATAGAATTTATGGGTGGTCTGGGCGTTGGCTGTCAAAGGGTGGAAAGGAGGTTATGATCAAAGCCATTGCTTTAGCTCTACCCTCCTATGTCATGTCAACCTTCCTCTTGCCACTGGAGAAATGTGAAAATTTGGCAAGTGCAATTGCTAAGTTCTGGTGGAGTTCCAATCCCCCAAATAGGGGGATGCATTAGGCTAAATGGGAAAAGTTGTGTCGCCCGAAGGATGAAGGAGGTTTAGGTTTCAGATTGATTCATGAATTTAATTTGGCTCTGCTAGCTAAGCAATTATGGAGACTGACTCAATTCCCGGATTCATTGCTAGCAAGGGTAATGAAAGGTAGATATTATCGTCAGAGTAAGCCTTTGCGTGCATATGAAGCATCTGCTCCATCATATGTGTGGAGGAGCTTAAAGGCCGCCAGAACTCTTATAAGTCTGGGGATTAATCAAAAGGTTCACCCGGGACACCAAATTCGAGGTTGAGAAGACCCTTGGATTTCTACACTACCAGCTAGGCCAGCGAGGCCATTCCATTACGGAATTGATATGCGTATGACTGTAAATGAGCTAATTCATGGGGAGCCTAAAGAATGGAACCTTAACCTGTTGGCGAGTCTAATTGTACCAGAAGATGTCTCTATTATTCGAAGTATGGCCATTAGCCAGACTCAACGCGATGATAAGTATAGATGGAGCTATACGAGACATGGGATGCATACAGTGAAATCTGGATATTGGGTGGCGAAAAATATTTTGCGACAGAATCAAGATACAATGGTCCTAGAGCCAAGTCTAACGAAGCTTCAAGCTCAAGCTTAGAAAATAAATGCTCCCCCGAAAATTAAACATTTGATATGGCAAATGATGATTGGATATATTGCTGTCACAGGGAATTTAACACGACGTCATATGCGTTGTGACAATCATTACCGCAGATGTGGAGGACAAGATGAAACTGTAAACCATGCTATCTTTGAATGTCCGCCTGATGTGCAAGCTTGGGCTTTAGCCTCGACACCCTCGTGTCCAAGAATCTTTCCTACGCCAAGTGTTTTCACAAACTTGGATTATCTTTTCTGGAGGAAAAATGAAATTGAAGATCCAAATCTAGACATGGATCCTTATCCATGGATTATCTGGTATCTATGGAAAGCAAGAAATGATAAGCTCTTCGTCATGCAGAAAGTGAATGCAAATCCTGGTTTGAGGCAAACTCACCAGGTGATGACTCAGTGATCCAACAGACAAATATAGAAGTCTCAAACTTGCATAATATTTGTTTGGTCGATGGATCCTGGAATTCTGAGGCGCAATTTAGTGGAAATGGATGGGTATAGATAGTTGGAACATGAGAAGAGCAACTCCTAGGGTTGAGGAACAAAGAAAACTGTATATCTTCTTTACACTCGAAACTAGAAGCGTTAATTTGGGCGATGGACGCAATGCTGCAACATACGAACTACAAGAGTTTCGTAACAGATTGTAAGGAGCTCATTGCGATGATACAAGACCCACAAGATTGGCCTAGATTTTCGAGGGAATTGAGAGATTTTCTTACTATGAAGAGTCGATTTCAAGAATTCAAGATTTGCCATATACCAAGACTGCTCAATCAGACAGCGGATGGATTAACTTGGACTGCTCGCTCTTTCTATCGTTCATTGTTCTTTATTGGTTTTTCTATTCCGGTCTAGATTCTTGGACCACCTCATGTTCTTTAAGTAATATAATGACTTTTTGATGTAATAAAATCAATCTGAATTGAATTCTGATATATGTGCCATTACTTCAGCAATTTAAGTTGAAATAAGTAATTCCATTGTAACTATTATCACTCACTTTTGTATCTTGGAAAATCGCAAGAATCATCAAGTTTATTTGGGTATATTTTGATTGGTTCCTTTGGATTCGGGTTTACTTGGATCGGTTCTTTACGGTTCTAACTTTTAAAGAAAATCTTTTTGGATCAAACTAGTTACTTATAAACTTTTTGGTTCAGTTTCGGATTGAGTATTTTCATATTTATTCCAGTTCATATTTTCAGGTCCAGATAAATAAATTATAATATTTTGTATAGTTTAAAACTAAAATTCATAATTTATATGATAACAATAATATTTTAACATAATTAATTTTATTATCTAAATAATACATATTAAAAGTTAATTTAATAATACATATTATCTAAATAATACATATTAAGACTATGCTATTTATCTTTGTTGTTGTCTCCTTTCTCTTGCTTAATGACTTGTTGACTGATCTTCTTATACTTGTAATCTGGTGTTGTTGTTGCCTTATGTGTGTTTTGCTTAACCCTAATCAAAACACTAATCATGCTTTATATAAACATGTGTGCGAGGGAATAAGCTGATGACATTGGGCCTGCAACTTCTCCAGCCCATGACCTGTCTTCTTCTTGGCCCAGACGGAGTTATGGTTTCAGCCCAAACTCTAACAAATCTCCACCAGTTTGGCATAAAACTAAAACGCTGGCCCATTCAGCAGAGAAACCTACTTGCCGACACAAATCAACAAAACCTCTTTTGTCTTTCTCGAGAAGTCATTTCGGACTCTTCACTTCTCTCTCTCTCTCTCTCTCTCTCTCTCTCTCTCTCTCTCTCTCTCTCTCTCTCTCTCTCTCTTTCTCTCTTTCTCTCACAACCTCTCGAACCTTCTCCTCTGTAAAGTGTTTGAAGGTCCACCGTGAGAGACTCCAACCGATTTCACCGTTCCTTCCATCATATGTCCCTTCTTCCATTCTCAGGTAACCCTAATCTGTTCATAACCACATGATTTAAGATTATTTATGACAAAAGGTTAGATCTTTCTCGGTGGCTTTACTAATCCTTCTTCGATCTGTTCTTGCATGTCTTCTCCAGTGACAAAACCGTTCTTCCTGACATGCGGTGAGCTTTTGTCTCAGCTCAAACAACAAGCTCCACCTCTTTAGGAACCCAGGTAAGAATCTCTTCTGGAACACTTCTGCATGTTATTGATCTACTTAGATCTAACATGTATCTCTTCTTCAGGTTTCTGATCTTTAGCTCCGTTGAGCTCCTCCACCAGACTCCACCTTTTTCCGTGAGATAACCGGTAAGATTCCTTCTCCTACCTACTTGCATGTGGTCGATCTATGTAGATCTGACACCACTGAGGATTCAGGAGTCGTTTTAGCTTAAAAATCCACTTTACTCCTTTTGCATGTCTCAGATTTGACTTGTTTCGTCTTTTCAGAAGTTAAAGACGAGTCTTTGGTGATGAACGTTCCATCAGATAAGTTTTCCTTTTTCTTTCTTCCAGAAATCCCCTTTTGATTCTTTTGTAAAACGTTTAGTGGGTTACTAAAACGCTTGTATCTTTTGCAGTTTGTACCTGATATAACGTATCTGAGAATATACGTTACTCCACCTGAACCGAGTATACCCTCGATTCGTATTATGCTCCAGGTGATTACCTTTTTCCCTTTTCTTAGATGTCTTTTGTTGACTTTAAATCTTTTCAATGAACATTAACCCTTGTTTCTTGTTTGTGTTTGTTGCAAGGACAAACCGTGTCAACATGAATCACCTGGACCTTCCTCTCTATCTTTAGTGGACGTTCAAAAGCTCACAGCAAAGCTGAAATTTCTGACCAGGTACCGTTTTTGTAAGAAAATCCGCTGGGTTTACATTCGTATGTATCTTCCTTAGGTTAATATCACCTGCTGCCACTAGATCTCGTATGAAATGAAATTTGGTGTCTATGTGTTTAGTTCGCTCATGATGAACTAGATTCTCTGCTAGAGTTAGGGCACTCTGTGAATCGCAATTGAGTTTAATATTGTCTTGCTTAAAACCCAATTCTGAGCATAGACCTTTTAGCCAAATTGCTTCTTTAGTTGCTTTGTTCATTGCCATGTATTCTGCTTCTGTTGTAGATAGAGCAACAACTGATTGTAAACACGATTTCCATGAAATAGTATTGCCTCCAATCTGAAATACATAACCTGTAACTGAACGTCTTCTATCCATATCTGTAGCATAGTCTGAGTCTGAAAAACCTTATAATTTGAATGTAGAATGTTTATTGAATGTTAAATTCGAATTAACTGCTCCCTTTAAGTACCTTAGAACCCACTTGACTGCTGACCAGTGGTCCCTTCCTGGTTTACTCAGGAAGCGGCTAATATAGCCTACTGCAAATGCTAGGTCTGGTCTTGAACCGAACATAGCGTACATTAGGCTTCCCACGGCACTGGCATAAGGAATCCTTTCCATATGTGGTGCCTCTTCTTTCCATTCTTGTTCTGTTAGACTCTTTAGTTTGAACTGTGTTGTAAGAGTAATCACAGCTTTAGCTTCCTCCATTCCAAAAGTCCTTAAGACCTTTTCCATGTATTTACCTTGGGATTGAATCAACGTCCCTTTCTATCTATCCCTAATTATATCCATACCCATTATCCTAGAAGCCTTTCCCATATCCTTCATTTCAAACTCGCTATTAAATTTGTCCTTTAGGTTTCTGAGAACATCCTTGTTTCCTGAAGCAATTAGCATGTCATCAACGTATAAAAGTAGATAGATTGCTTTACTAGTTTGAATATCCCTCATATAGACACACGGGTCCTTGCTGCTCCGTTCAAACAATTGATCCTTCATAAATGTATTGAATCATTGATTCCATCTCCTTGGAGATTGTTTCAATCCATACAGAGACTTCCTTAACAGACATACTTTATTCTCTGTTCCTGGTTTTATGAAACTTTCAGATTGAGTCATGAGAATCCTTTCCTCTAGGCTTCCATGTAAGAAAGTTGTTTTGACATCCATTCGTTCCAGTTCGAAATCCAAGTTTACCACAACTGATAGCATAAGTCTTATAGAGACATGTTTCACAACTGGAGAGAAATTCTCGTTATAGTCGATTCCCTCTGTTTGAGAATAACCTTTAGCTACTAGTCTTCCCTTATATCTCTCATCTTCAACCCCTGGGATCCCTGGTTTCAACTTGAAAATCCATCTGCATCCGATGAGCTTTGCATTATGTGGTTTTTCAATGAGATCCCATGTTCGATTCTTCCTGTGAGATTCCATTTCTTCCTCAGCTGTCTTTTTCCACTTCTTCTTTTCTTTGCTTTTCATAGAATCCGAATAGGATTTAAGTTCATCTATTTCCAAATCCTTGAGAAGATTCAGCGCGTAAGCTACAAAGTTCTCATCCTCATATCGAGATGTTGGTCTCACATTTCTTCTCCTTTCTCTAACTCGTGCAAGCATGTACGAGTCAGGCACATATTCAGTGTTTTGACTTTCAACTTCGAGATCATGTTCTTGGTCACTAGAGCTACTAGAACTTTCTGTTGATGATACCTCTTCTCCACTTTGGTCAGGTGAGACTTCAGACTCAGAAGAGTAAGATGGTCCCCTGATCAAATCATCACTGAATGATACTCTTCTTTTGGTTTTCTTCACACGTTGACCACTACTCTCATTAGTGCTCTTAGGATTATCTTCTCCTTTAACCATAGTATCCTTGTATAGTTCTTCCTCGTTAAAGACCACATCTCTGCTTGTTCTGCATCGTCCTTCTTGAGGTATACACACTCTATACCCTTAGTACCAATAGGATATCCCATAAAAACTCCTTTAAGAGCTCTAGGTCCTGTTTTTTCTTCGGTTATGTGAACAAATGCTGAGCACCTGAATGTCCTGAGATGTCCCAACTCTGGTTTAATTCCCGACCATACTTCCTCTGGCAATTTAAACCCTAACGTAGAGTTTGGCGATCGATTGATCAAATAGATAGCCATAGAAGCTGCCCCTGCTCAGAAACTTTGATCTAAACCAGACTTCGTTAACATACACCTTAACTTATCCATTATGGTTCGGTTCATCCTGTCTGACACTCCATTTTGTTGAGGAGTATAGGTGCACGTCCTATGTCTTTTAATCCCAGCCTGTTTGAAGTACTCATCAAACTGCTTGTTACAGAATTCTAGACCATTATCGGTCCTTCAGCATTTGATTTTCCTTTCAGTCTTGGTTTGAACTTCAGTCTTCCATCCCCTAAACTTAGAGAACACTTCGTCTTTAGATTTTTAAAAAATAAATCCAGACCTTCTTTGTAAAATCATCGATAAAAGTTACAAAATACTTGCTTCCAGCAAGGCTCTCTGGTGTAGAAGGAGACCCCCAGAGATCTGAATGAGCATAGTCAAGTATTCCTTTAGTCACGTGTTTAGCTTTAGGGAAATTTTGCTTATGTGACTTCCCAATTATGCAGTGTTCACAGAAATCCAACTTCTTCACTTCCTTGTCAATGATATATCCGTTTTTGACCAGTTCAGACATGTTTTTCAGGCTCATATGACTGAGGCGTGAATTCCAGACATTAGTCATATTCCTTTCAACCCGTGTAAGGTTAGCCTCTCCTTTGAATATGGTTCCTTGTAGGTAGTATAGACCTTGATGGTATTTTCCTGATATCACCGGTTTGTCATCCTTATAGAAATTAACCATTAGATCCTTCCCTTCATATCGACATCCTGCAGTCTCTAGCATTCCATAAAAAATCAAGTTTCTGCTCATCCCTGGCATATACCTAACACCAGTTAGGATTACCGTAGAGCCATCCATATTTAGGATTCGAATTTTCCCAATTCCTTGGATGTTAATATGAGTATTATTAGCCGTTAACACTTTTCCTCTCTTGAACTCTTCCAAGTCAAATAAGAAACTCTTAGCGGGTGTGATATGAAACGAGCAACCTGAATCCATTACCCATTCTTCCTTTGTGTCCAAGGTACTAACCGTTAGGATTATGGGCTCCTTTGGTTCAGCCGCTGCTACATTTGCGGAGTCTTGAGGTTTGAATGACCTCCTATCAGGGCATTCACCCTTCCAATGCCCCTCCTTACCGCATATGAAACATCCCTTAGTGTTTTTGCTGTTTCTAGGACGCGACTTAGACCTTCCAAATCGACTTTTGGATCTACCTTTGTAAGTCTTCCCATTGCTTTTGTCTGATCACCGGTCTGATCTTCCGCTATCAACCAACAGACCTTCTCCACCCGACCGTGTGAACCTGCCACTTTCGATCAACTCCCTTTCCTTAGACCTTGCAGCTCTAGTAACTTCATTTAAACTTAGAGTGTCTCTTCCATACTTGAGGGTCTCCTTGAGCTGATCATATTTACTTGGTAGCAAACTTAGCAATAGGATTGCTTGGACTTCCTCTGAAACTTCAACTTGCAGATTACTCATATCTGCTACTTGTTTTAGGAAATCGTCCATGTTCTCATCGATGGTCTTGGAGTCAGCCATCTTGAAAGTATAGAACCTGTGATATATCCGATTGGGTAACGATGTCTCATTTGCGGAGTCTTGAGGTTTGAATGACCTCCTATTACGGCATTCACGCTTCCAATGCCCCTCTTTACCGCATATGAAACATCCCTTAGTGTTTTTTTTGTTTCTAGGACGCGACTTAGACCTTCCAAATCGACTTTTGGATCTACCTTTGTAAGTCTTCCCATTGCTTTTGTCTGATCGCCGGTCTGATCTTCCCCTATCAACCAACAGACCTTCTCCACCCGACCGTGTGAACCTGCCACTTTCGATCAACTCCCTTTCCTTAGAACTTGCAGCTCTAGTAACTTCATTTAGATTTAGAGTGTCTCTTCCATACTTGAGGGTCTCCTTCATCTGATCATATTTACTTGGTAGCGAACTTAGCAATAGGATTGCTTGGACTTCCTCTGAAACTTCAACTTGCAGATTACTCAGATTTGTTACTTGTTTTAGGAAATCGTCCACGTTCTCATCGATGGTCTTGGAGTCAGCCATCTTGAAAGTATAGAACCTGTAGATATATCCGATTGGGTAACGATGTCTCTGTGTATAGCTTGTCTAAGGTATTCCACATTGCAGCAGCAGTTCACAATGTTTAATCTTCCTTAGAACCTTGTTCCCAACATTTAGCACAATCGGGTCCTTTGCTTTCTCTGATTTTTCGAATTTAACTGGATCTATTACGGGTGCTGATTCAACAATTCCAGCCAGTCCCTTTCCAGTATCCTTCATGGTCGATTCGGGTTCATCTTTGGGGTCGGTTCCATCCTTTAACAACTTGTCATCCGTAAGGATGGACTTTAATCCGAGTACTCCAAAGTGAGCAAGCATGCGTACCTTCCATAGACCAAAATCACCCGTACCATCAAAACGGTCAACTTCAATGCGAGTGTTAGACATCACGTATGAACTGATGACCCGTCTCTGTCTCTCTCTCTCTCCTAAGTAACCTTAAGAGCCCGGAAGCTCTGATACCACTTGTAGAGATTTAAACTTAGGTTTACTTAGGATTCAAGTAATCTTTTGACCTAGAACTATAACTTGTAAATAAAGACACAAGCAATTTAACGAGTTCCCAGCCTCTAACCGGTACGTCTCGTGGGAGATCTCTTGCTCCCAAAATCCACTAGATCAAAAGAGTTACAATCAAACACCAATTAAGGATGCTTGATAGCTTGATTACAATAAGATCTTCTCAACTTAGCTAGAGAATACAATCAACCGTAATAGATCAAATAAACTTAGGCCTAAACTATTTATCTTTGTTGTTGTCTCATTTCTCTTGCTTAATGATTTGTTGAATGATCTTCTTATACTTGTAATCTGGTGTTGTTGTTGCCTTATGTGTATTTTGCTTAACCCTAATCAAAACACTAATCATGCTTTATATAAACATGTGTGCGAGGGAATAAGCTGATGACATTGGGTCTGCGACTTCTCCAGCCCATGACCTGTCTTCTTCTTGGCCCAGACGGAGTTATGGTTTCAGCCCAAACTCTAACAATATCTATCACCTTTGTTGCAGAACATTTGCAAAACATCTTTCGAACCTCAGATTCAATCAAATGATTCCAAGAGAAAAGTAAGAGTGCTATACATAAAACTAAAACTATATGGCATAAGTATTTCTATAGCCATAGCAAACATAAAACAAGAAAACTATATTGTCACAATTTTATCTTTTTTGTATATGTAATAATGCTTAATGTGATATATCTTAAATGTGTACCACCATCAATCTTTTACATGTTGGGGTGTAGTTGAACAATATCGATACGGGCCTGGAAAATCAGATCGAATGATTGTTGTTATCTAATAGTGATTAGGGAATCATGTTTGAACCTATAAAACAAAAAAAAATACAAATAACTAAAAATTTTAACGTGACGTTCATAAATTATATATATATGTATATATATATATATATATCTTTTTACCACAATGATCCATTCACTTTGGAAGGATTAAGAACACCTAAGACATTCATTGCTTGGGCTGATCCTTGATAATGACCCTCATTTGCCATGTGATTCATCTGAAAGTTACAAGATCAAAGTTAAAACTTAAAAGAAAACTCATCGAGGATAAATAAAGCACACAAAAAAAGTTACCGGAGAGGAGTTGCTTTCAAAGAACTACGTGCAGAATTTTACTGATAATTAAAAACAACGTATATGCTGGATATATACAAATATCTGAAAACAATAAAATCTAAATGTAACACCCATCTAATATTCGCTCGAGACCGGTATGTTACCAATCAACAATTTATATCTTAAAATTCGTAAAAAATGTTAAAAGTCGACTTTTATATTATTAAAGCAATAAATTCATAAACCCATAAACTGAAATAACTAAATAACCGTCAAAAATAGTAAAATATTCTGAAAATAAGAGAAGTAGAAAATGTCTAAAACACCATCCGTTTGATTGGTATCCTACTCGTAAGTTTCACCTGAAAGAGGGAAAAAAGGGGCGAATAACAGGGGAATCACTTAGTGAGATATGTGATGCTAAACCTGAAATCCATACTCTCGGACATAGCACTCCGCACATATATAATTAATCCTAATATATGATAAATACGACACTTAAAATACCCATTAAACAAAGAAGGTCTCTAGTTACGTGATAAGTGCCCGCACCCACCAATAGAGGTCTCCCCCTATAAGAGGATTCCTTTACACACCACCCGTAGACGATTATCGACCTCAAAGCTTTGGCACAATAAGTCGACTAAGCTGTGCCGCATCATCTGCACACAAAATCTACTGGTCACCCCTCCCCCAGCCTACAAAATTCCATCTCCATATTCGCTTAACATCCTACTCATCTCAATATAAAACTATATTTAATAATTTAATTGCAACGTACAAAGTTGAGCTATCTAACACCCTATTTCCGAAAACATAGAACCTATATAAATAACATAGAGACACCAATCAGATCCTAGATAGACTCAACTCACACAGACGAAACACATTAGAATTAAAATATACATATTCAAAGTCCTAAGTTGTGTATAAGAAATTACGAGATTATCCTTGACCTTAGTAACTTGGAAGAGTAGTATCTATGAACTACAACTGCTCAAATAGACACCAAATCTGAAATCAGGACGAAAATCGAGTCAGAACGGCCTTCGAACGATGAAAAAGGGTAACCAGCAGTATGGTCATAGTCAACAAAAAAATTCAGCAGTCAACGAGTCAAAACCGGTCAACACAGTCAACCAGATCCGACCCGCCGACCCGACCCGATAACCTGACTCGGTTAATGCAAACCAAACCTAATCAAATGAACCAACCGGTTACCTAGTGGCTGAGTTGACTCACCGGGTTGACTCGACCGAGTTGACCGAGTCACCGGCGGCGATGACCGGCGGTGAGAAAAGGGCGGCGGCGGTGACCGGCGGTGAGAAAAGGGCAGCGACGGTGACCAGCGGTAAGAAAAGGGCAGCGGCTTACCCGAATATTCACTGGCGATGGCGGATCCAGCGAACGGCGACGACGCGTGGATCTCACACACGGAGGAGGCGAAAGAACGTGGAGGCACGTGAGACGCACGCGCGGAGGAGAAACAACGCGTGGAGGTGCGTGCAAGATGTGGACAGTGGGTTGCAGCTGATCTCGGAGCTCCAAACTCGTCTCGACAAGAGGAACTCGATGTTGACCTTACATTTCCGAAACTATAAGCGATTAGGGAGTTATCGATGATTTACAAAACGAATAGAAAACTCAAAACGGTAAATGGTGGTTCTGGTTACCTTTGGCGGAGACCGGCGGTTCCCTGGTGAGACTAATCTCGCTTGGTGGTGATTGCGGAAACACGGACTCCAAAATCCTGGACGGCTCAATCTATGTAGGGTTTCGACTCATTGAGTTTTTCTTAATAAAATAATCAGGGTAAGTTATTTAAATATTGTGGACTCACGTAGGGTTTCCAGGAATGGGTTTGGGCCTTGCCGGGCCATATATTTTGGATACAGAGTTGGGTTATTACAATTCTCCCCCACTACAAAGGTCCCCTAATTCAGCTCATGAACCGAATGTCCGATACCATCCTAGAGAAACTATGGATAGTTCATCCTCATCTGAAACTCAGTCTCCCAGGTCTCCTCCGAGATCCCGTCTCTTTCCCAATGAACTCTGACCAACATGGTGATCATCTCATGAACCTCTTCTCTTGGCGATCCATAATCTGCACTGGATGACTAGGCACTGATAGATTTTTCCCAAGGTCACTTGGTAGATGCTCCCAAATGGATCTGGGTCTCTCATGACTTTCCTTAACACTAATATATGAAACACATCATAGAAGTTTGATAACTCTGCTGCCAACCCAATGTATAAGAAACTGCTCCAATCTCGGCTTAAGGTTCTTCAACTATCGAGTTTTTGATCCTCCCTGAAATGTCCTTATTTTCAG
Organism: Moricandia arvensis; assembly: GCA_905132765.1. Classification (NCBI taxonomy): domain Eukaryota; kingdom Viridiplantae; phylum Streptophyta; class Magnoliopsida; order Brassicales; family Brassicaceae; genus Moricandia; species Moricandia arvensis. The sequence goes on along the minus strand of CAJHQP010000189.1, from coordinate 176,761 downwards.
GTACACTAGGACACCCACCTCAATTTCTAAGTCTTTTCGGCGCTTATCTGCATAACTATTCTAGCGGTCATGGGCTTCCTTCAGCCAAGTTTTAAGCATATCGATTGGCTCTATCATCTCCTGAACCATTACTGGTTCCATAACTCGTCGCTCCCCTACTTCTGACCAGCAAAGTGGGTATGACAAGGTCTACCGTAAAGAGCCTCATACGGGGCCATCTCAACGCTCGAGTGATAGTTGCTATTATACTCAAACTATGCTAAGGGTAGGTACTTTACCCAACTCCCTTCCCAGTCTAAAATACAAGCCTTGAGCATATCCTCCTATGTCTGAATAGTTCTCTTTGACTGACCATCTGTTTGTGGGTGATAGGTTGTACTCATGTTGACCTTTGTCCCAAGTTCCTTCTGAAAGGCTCTCCAAAATGTGGATGTGAACTTTGCATCCCGATCTGATAGAATACTGACAAGAACTCCATGTAACTTCACATCCTTCTTGATGTAAATCTGCGCCAACTTGTTTGCTCTGCCTGTCTTCTTAATTGCTAGAAAATGAGCTGACTTGGTGAGTCTAACCACAATAACCCATATAGCATTCCTTCCACCAACGGTGGTCGGCAATCCAATTACAAAATTTATAGTTACCATGTCCCATTTCCACGTTAGCAATGGCAAGTTTTGTAACAACCAGCTAGCTACCTGATGATCGGTTTTAACCATCTGACGTGTCTGACACTGCGACACAAATGTAGCTACATCCTTTTTGATACCAGGCAGTGGTAATAATGCTTCAGGTCTCTGTACATCTTGGTGTTTCCCGGATGGATAAAGAAAAGCGGGTGGTGTGCTTGCTGTAAGATCTCCCTTCTTAACAGCTTATCAAGTGGTACACAAATCCGGTTTCGGTACAAGTACATCCCGCTCGAATCTGAAGGATATCCAATGCTTTCAATATTGATCTGCTTACATAAGGCCTCATCGTTATCATGAGCCTTGCATATTTTCCACAATAAATTTTGCCTGCTCAAAAGCCTCAAGGTCAGCTGTCTTTCCCTCTACAGTAACTGCACACAATATCAGACTATTGAGTGTCCCCGTAGGCTCATCAACCTCCTTGGTTCTTGAGAGATTGCTATTACGCCTACTTAAGGCATCTACCACTTGATTGGCCTTATGTGGATGATAGGTGATATTCAAGTTGTACTCAACTAACAGCTCAATCCATCTGTGATGCCTCAATATAGGTGTTAATTAAATAATATATTTTTATTTTGTGTGCTTTGTATCGTGTATGTTTAATTTTTTTAATAATATGTATTTGTATCTTGTGCATTTAAAGTTTTTTAATTTTAGTTGTTTTAATAATATTAAGTTTCATATTTTTAAAAATAAAATTAGGTAAATATCTAATTTAAAAACAAATATGTTTTTAATTTAAAATATTTTATTTATATTTATTTTGGTATTATTTAAAATTTAAGGTAAATATAATAATTCAAAATAAGTATTATTTTAAAGTTTATGTTATTTTAGTATTAAGTTAAGTATTAATATGTAATTATTATTTTGTAAAATATAAGAATTAAAAATTGTTGGGATATGATGTTGAATTTTTTAAAACAAACCATTGAAGATGTTTATAATAAAGTAAGTGATGAATAAATTAGGTGGAAGAGAGAGAAGATGATGTGAAATGTTAAAAGAGAAAATAAGGGTGTTGAAAGTGGGGAGAGTGTTGAAACCATTATACGTGGTCTAATTCATATAAGAAAAATAAATAAAGATATAAATAAAAATGATACAACGAAGAGAGGACTAAAGGCATATGTTGTAATTTCTCTAGTGAATAAAAGATAATTTAATTTATGGTGGGAGAAGGTTTGTGAGTTTGTCACCTCAGCATGGCAAGAGTGTAAATAACTTACAAATTAAAAGTCATTCTTCCAATGTTTCTCTATTATTAAGTAAGGGGTTAATATGTTTTATTTTTTGAAACCAAATACTTTGTGGCAAATAATTTAAGATTACATTTTGCAAATGAATATGTGTAATAGTTTAAAGTGAAATTACTGACTTTATTTTTTGTATTCTTATTTTTTAAATATAGTTGAGTAAATTATATGTATATAGGAAAAATCCACGTTAATACTTTTTAAAACTAAGGTCATGTTTATATATTTATATTATACCATAGTTTTTAGTCAAACCATTTGTTCTATAAAAAATATCATAATGTGATAAATATCACTTGTTATATATATAACATATTTTACAGTATCTATTTTAATTGTTGTACTGGATTTTGATTCGAACTTTGAACTTCGAATTTATTTTCGAAATTAAATTCAAAAATATATGAATTTCTATATAAAATAATCTATAAGTTTTGATATATTTTCTGGAACAACCCAAATTACCCAGTATATAAACTGAAAACCCCGAATTATCAGATGTCTTTATCTATATAATCCGAAATTACTCGAAAAACCGGAACCGAACCATAACCGATTTAGACCTGATTTTTTGGATATGAGTCAGTTCTCAAGTATGCTATCCGAATCAACAAAAACCAAATAATCCAACTGAACTAACCAAAATGTGTAAATACCTGGACGATTCTTAAATTCTAGAACCAAAAATACAAAGTTCATGAACCAAAACTAAATGTTTAAACCTAATAATGTATCTACGTTTAAATCATGTGAAGAAATCATTATATTTGTACAATTATGTAACTCCGTTTAATGGAGTACATATGTGGTTTTTCAGATGAATTAAGATATAAGCAATGTTTTCACTTTTCATAGTTGACCGCCACTTGGACTCGCGGTCGAACTGGTAAATCCGGTGACCCGCATATACTACGGTTCAGATTTAATGAAAAATCCATTATTTAATGAATTGATGAAACCCAAAAACCCGCCATTAACTAGTGACCTCACATTGGTCGACACGGTAAAAATCCAGTAGAATTTGATAATATTTTTAACGATAATTAAACTTCTCATATACTTTTAATGTTACATAAGAATAAAATATTTGATTATGATAGTAATATTACAGTATTAGTATTTTTTTACTAATCAAAATATTTTTTATAAAATTTATAAATTATTTTCAATATCTATATCATGAGAAGACTTTCAGGGAAGTCTTCTCACCATGAAAGTCTTCTCACTCGCGGAGTTACTCATGAGGGGATATTTGTAATTTCACTAGCCTTTTGAGTTACTTTTGCATTTGATTTGAGTTGGGGTATATTTTTGCATTTAAATTTAAGTTTTGAGTCATTTTTAGCAAATCCCCTATTTTAAATCTATATTTATCAAAAAAAAATATTATATTTTAAAAGTTTGATTTTGCTTTATTGGTTCTATATATATATATATATATATATAAGAACCGTTTGGTTATTTGTGAACATGAATTTCATTTTGTTTACCATTTCTTATAATAATATTTAGTAAAAAATAATTCAAATCATTATTCAAACAAAATGTGACCTACTCTCAATTTTTCAAAAATAAAAATTAAATTAAACACTTTCAGAAAATACATTTTAAATATATTTCATAATTTTACCTGAAATCTGACCTGATGAACCGAGAAATACCTAAAAGTTTATCTGAATACCTGAAATCTATTTTTAAAACTTGAAATTTTACCTGAAATTGAAAACTATAACCGAAAGTCCGAAATTAAAACTTAAAAAAATTAATACCAAAAATACATCTAAAATACACAAATATACCTAATATATACAAATATTTTGGGCACTTTGGGTACCTGATCAAGTCTCGGATAGGATCCAGACTCGAACTGAGATCCGCGGGTCCAAAAATACTCAATAGATACTTTTTACTAGACCTAGACCTGAACCAAACCTATATTTTCTATTTGTTTTGATTGAGTTTTTTCGACCTAGATAAAATGCCGAGACATAAGAGAGAATTACATAAGAACGTCCATAAAAAATGTTAAGTAAACTAATTTATAAATTATATAATTTTTTTAAATATCTACTTTGATTGAATACAAATTCTGTAACATAATAAAGTATAATTTCAAAATACTAATTTACATCAAACTTTCCTTATAATCAGAAAATAAAAACACGCTTCGAAAGTGTGGATCAAAATCTAGTTTGCAGATTATGCAACTGCTTTTTATTACTAACTATATATTAATTTTTAGTTACCAAAAAATTAAGCCATAAACCAACGAACAGACCTTTATAATTTACATTGTTTTGTCCCACTTGTGTTTTAATGAATTAGCAAAATCCCCTACACGTGTATATTCAGACCGCATAATCTAAACCATGTATAACAAATATAATACCAATCATAATAAAACTGTAAACCCTAGATGTATTTACTTACTTTGAAAGCACATGTATTTAAAATTGTCCATAATGTCAAGTGTTTACATAAACTACAAAAACTAGTTGGGAGAGATCCTTACAAAATTCAAAACCGTTGTAGCTTTCTGAGTCGAACGGGTTCACCAGTTTTCATACAAAATTTCGGGTTTTTTAAATTCTAGTTTTTGCAGTGAACCAACAACCCTGATAGTTTTCGCGGTTGGACTAGTTCGACCAACTAGTCAAGTTTTAAAACACAAATTTACTTTGTAATTTGGTTTTTATATATAGTTACACCAGTTTCGATTATGTACTAAACTTAATACATAACGAGTTAATTAAACAGATTACTCTATTTTAATTCTCATATAACTTAAAATAAAATTTAAGTAAACTAAATAATTTCTATAAATTAAATATAAATTATGTACTGAATTATGTACACTATATAACAATATGTTAATAAGATAATAATCCCGCCCTTTAAAAGCGAGAATCAAAATCTAGTTTAATTTTTAAAATATTCTTGTGTAAAACATTATCAAAAATAAAAATATCTAAGATTAAAGTAACTTTCAATGCAAATTATTGTTGAGATTTTAGTCTTAATCTTCTTTATCGTTAGGATTTTATTATGCAATTTTATTAGGGAAAATTGTCAAAAATGACTCAAAACTTGATTTGAAATGAAAAAGTAAATCTAAACTTGAATCAAATGAAAAAGTAACCTAAAATGCTATTGAAATTAAAACCAGACCCTTGTGAACAAAAAATATTGATTTTTTCTGTTTTTAACCCCCGAAAGTCTTCTGTTTAGACGACTTAACGTATGTTTATAATAAAAATAATTTAAATTTTTTGTAAAATATATTTTAATAAGTGAAAAATTAAAATCATGTAATTAACGTATGTTTATAATAAAAATAAATTAAGATATAACAAAAGTTAATTGTTTTCAACATAGCTGAGTGAAAGTAGTGAGTCATGATATTCTTTGGTTTATGTTTTGCCAACATATGTTGTAGTATTGTATGTGTTCTTAGGGTTAGATTTTGGAAAGATATTCACGGTAGACGATTTACTAGTAAGTCGTCTGATGCACGTTCAAACCGGACTGAACCTTTAATTTTACCATTTTACCATTTTACCAATGTACTTTTAAACCTAACCGGATTATTTACCGGGCATATATAAGAATTTTTTTTTACTTTTTCACGAAATTCAGAAACTCTAACGCCATTTCTCTCAAAGAGGCGATTTCGAAGGCGATTTCCGTCGATTCTCTCTAATCCATCATTCTCACCACCGTTCTCACCGTCGTTATCACCGTCGTTCTCACCACCGTTCTCACCACCGTTCTCACCGCCGCTTCCTCTATTTCAGATTCGAGAGGAAACCCTAGCGCCATTTGTCTGTAAACCCTAGCGGCGTTTCTGTCAGAGGCGTCTCTGTAAACCCTAGCAAGGTAAGTTAAAATGTTGTCTCTTAAGTCCACCGTTATCACCACCGTTCTCACCGCGTTTCTTTTTGGTTGTCTATTTTGGCAGATTTATAACTGGAGATTACGATGATGAACTTTGTTGAGAAGGACTATGGTGAAATGTTTCCAAAATGGGACTCTGATGCTGAGGACCTTGCCGCAGAGAACATAATTAAAGTTATGTTTAATCAGAGACCGTGGAAGTGGACCATGGATTGCTGGGAAGTCACCGGTACTTGGATCAATACAAAGCCGGCGGTTGTGAGTCCATCAAAGAAAGCGATAGTTTTGGTGAAGGAAGAGAGTCCAAGACCTCTGAAGAAAGCTCGTAAAGAGGCTAAAAAGGGGGCACCTGCAAAGGCTAGTGAAGGGGCACCTGCAGAGAAGAGTGAAGGGAAGTTTGCAGAGGCTAGTGAAGAGGTTGGCACATAGGCTCGTTCAGAGGTGACTACGACTGTGCTTGGGATGACCAAAGAGGACCTTGAAAGAAATTTCAAGGACATATTTGATGCCATGAGGGAAGGGTTTGGGACATGCCATAAGGAGATCAAGCATCTGTCGGAAAGGGTGGAAGCAGTGGAGAAGAAGGTTGGTATCACCAAACAAGGGAAAAAAACATCCTCTCAACACACTACCTCTCAACCTAAAGGGACATCCTCGAACAAACCCGGGGTTATTAAATAAGCCTCTCTCGGGGTTAGTGAAAGTGTTAATGGGGAGAAGGATAAAACACCTCTCGCTGAAAGTGTTAAAGCTGAAGATGAGTCCGCATCTGGGAGCCTTGTTCTATTGGCCAAAACAAGCTCCACTCCAGCAGATAAACAGCAGCAGGATGCTAGATATGCGGAAAAGAGGGAAGCTGCTTTGGCACTTGTCCGTGTAAAGACTGAGCGAACAAGGAAACTTGCTGCCTCACAACAATCTCCTTATACTGTTAACAACACGACCAAATTGATCATTCCAAACAAGAAAAAGCTTTCTAGAGGCTATACTCCCTTTGCACCAATTGACAAGAAAAAGTTGAAGGAGCTCGCCGATTAGTTGAAAACTGATCCGTATAAGTGATTGCTTTTCGCATAATAACTTGCTTTAGTCTACAAAAACTGATTTCTTTTCAACATTTTGTGTTTGCAGTCATTATAAAACACCTCTCGACAAGAAACCACGTACAAGTCCAACTTGGTGGTATCACGTCCTCCGGACCTCCATATCTTGGCTGGAGGATTGTGTAAGTCGTCTGACAAAACTGATTACTAGATGACTTACTGATATCTTCATAGACGACTTACCATAAGTCGTCTGGTAAGTCTTATACGAAGAAGACTTTCTAGACGACTTACCATAAGTCGTCTGGTAAGTCTTCTACGAAGAAGACTTTCTAGACGACTTACCATAAGTCGTCTGGTAAGTCGTCTACAAAGTCTTCTTCGTAGAAGACTTACCAGACGACTTATGGTAAGTCGTCTGATATCTTCTGACTTGTATTATTTTATCTTCTGACTTGTAATATTTTATATGTAGCATATGGATGCTTGAATTAATGTTTTGAGGAAGAGGTACCAGGAGACGCCACAACATTTCAAGAGCGAGAGAATGTGCTTCCTTTATCATCTCTTTGCTCATCAATGGAGATTCAACTACAAGGATTTTAAGGACACGGAGACCGATGCCTACGGTTTAGGAAGAAGACTCCCTGGTGGGGCGTGGAATTATTATTCAGGCGCTTTACCATCATTTTACCGGACGGACAAGATGTGGGGGACGGATATTGATGATATCTATGCGCCAGTGAACCACAACGACACTCATTGGATTGCTATGTGGATATCGATCCCTAAGAGACACATAGTCGTCTGGGACAGCATTCGTTCATGTATCTCCCCTGCAGAACTGGATGTGATAATAGAGCCTTTTATCAACATGCTCCCTTATCTGCTTTTTGAGTGCGCTACCATTGAACAACGTGACCAGTTAACACTGGAGCCATTCACATATGAGAGACCAACCGATATCCCTCAGGCCAGAGCTGGTGATTATGGCGTGTACACTCTGAGGTAAATTGAATGTCATGCTCTTGGGATGCCATTTAACCAAAAAGATTTTGCTAAGCCCAACGCGAAGTCTATGATGGATAAGATGGCAGTGGATATATTTAAAGAGTTTCCTAACCAGCATGAGAAACAAAACAAGGACCTTGCTGTAAACATTGGAACATATGATGTATGATAGATTAGGATTTGTATTTGTAACCTGATGTGTGTACTTGAACTTGATTTGTACTTTTAATTTATGATAGATTAGGATTTGTATTTTTAATGTAGTTAGACAACTTAACAGAATATTGGACGATCTAACAGAATATTGGACGACCTAACAGAATACATAGACTAAACACAAATTCTTAATACATAGAAAAACTTTAAGGTCTTCTGGACAACTTACTTTAAGGTCTTCTAGAACTAAACACTAGACGACTAACTCTAAGGTCTTATGGACGACTTACTTGAAGGTCTTCTGGAGGACTAAACTCTGGATGACTTACTTGAAGGTCTTGTGGAAGAATAAACACTGGACGACTTACTTGAAGGTCTTGTGGAAGAATAAACACTAGACGACTAACTTTAAGGTCTCTGGACGACTTACTTGAAGGTCTTTTGGAGGAATAAAGTTTGGACGACTTACTTGAAGGTCTTCTGGATGACCTTCAAGTTAGTTGTCTAGTGTTTCCTTACATTGTGGTTTCGAATGACCAGTTTCCTTGCACTTTGAGCATCTATAAACCATGTGTTGTTTCCTGGGTTTGCGTCCTCTTATCCTGGATATCTTCAAACCAAGATTGCCATCTTGATTTCTTCTGTCTTCTCGGACCACGTTTTACCTCCGGAAGAAAGCATGTGCATTCCTCAACTTGTTGTCCAACACAAGGATATATATTCTCCGAGTATCCTGCAAACAAATAATCATTTGAGTACACTGGACTTACAAGTGTGCAGATATGCAAACCAGCAGTTATAGCATGAGAGCAAGGTATTTTCTCCACTGCATAAACACCACAATCACACTTTCCATGTTCTAAATCAACCACAAAGTCCATTTTGTCACCTTTCACAAAGTATCGCCATCCATCAATTGGTTGGACCCTCATCGTATTCGCTATCTCTGATCGAACTGCAAGCAAGTATTCAACACCACGACTATGGTGACTTGGGAGACTCAAAGCATCATCTCTCCTTTTCCAAAACCACTTTCCTAGCTTCTCCCTTATGTACTCCAATAGGAACTGAATCGGAAATCCTCTAGCTCGCTTCAGTGTGGAATTAATAGATTCTACAATGTTGCTTGTTTTTATGTTGTACCTTTCTCCCTGACAATAAACCCTTGACCATAGGCTGACATCGGCATTCTCCAAATACGTTGCAAGATCCGGGTTTGCACTCCGTATCTCAGCCATGTACCGGTCAAAATCTGAAACCGTATGGGCATAAGCAACACCTTTCACCAAGTACAAGAGATGTTTCCCTTTATACTTTTTGACAATGTTATCTTGAAGGTGATAATAATATATTCCTCGGGTTTCCCAGGGAACCACCTTATCACACACACTTTTAATGGCTGCATGCCGGTCGGAGACTATCACCAGAGGCTGTTCATCAGATACATAACTAGCCAATTTTGTGAAAAACCATTCCCAAGAAGGGTCATCTTCACCATCTACGATCCCAAAAGTCAATGGAAATATCTGAAAATTCTCATCTTGTGCGGCTGCAACTAACATAGTACCTTCATACTTCCCACTTAGGTGAGTCTATCCACCACAATGACCCCTCTCTGATAGAAGCTCAAAAAGAGATAAATATATACTTAAATCTAATGATAGAATCAAGTTCAATAGCCGTGATAAAACCGGGATTTGCTAAGGAGATTTGCTCGAGATATGATGGCAGACGCGAATACCCATTTTCTGATGATCCTCTCACCAATGTTTGTGCATATAACAATGCTTTGTATGAAGTGGTGTAATCAAGAATCATGCCAAACATGTTCTTCATTGCATCAGTGATATGCTGCAGATTCAACCCATCAATGATTCCAACACGATCAATGAAAAGTCTACCAACATACTTCGGAGTACAGTGTCTCCGTTGAGCAATTCGGTCTCCCACTGAGCATATATGTGTTTCCACATACTTTGTTACCCAAAACGTGTTTGTTCCATGTTTCACACTCGCTTTGATCTTCCATCCACAACCACTAACCCGACATGTTGCCACAAGGAGAGTTTTCGTTGACTTGTATATTCTGAAGGAGAACTTACGCCTAACTGCTGTCTACCGCAGCTCTGAAAGCAGTGCATCCTTGCTAACAAAACTCTGGTTGACGTAGATACTGTTACCATTCGATCTTTCTCCTTCAATAGCATATGTCTTTTTGAATTCTTCAAAACACATATCATCATCTTCTTCCAAATCCTCATCTTTAACCTTTCCATAAACACTGTAATCCTCACCATTCTCGTCCGCTTCAGAAACAATAGAGATATCATCATCCTCCTCCCCATCATGATTTTCATCTTCAACCAAATCATCATCATCTTCAAAACATTCATCAGCTTCATCATCTTCATAGTCTTCTTCTCTTTCCTCTGAAACCGTTTCCACCTTGCTACGGCTTGATACACAAAGCCGTACTCCATGCGTTTTGGTTATCTCGAGCAAGTTTCGAACTTGTCTATCACTTGTAACATGAACACCTACATCATTTCAGCTGGTAAAAAGTAGGTTATCTCCACAGATTCCGTGCTCATGTCCAGGTTATAATCTTCTTGAACCATTGCAACAAGTTCAGCATGTGTCGGACCTTCACTCAACAAAAATAGTCTCGCTCCTTTGAAATTATCAACCACAAAATCCCAATAAAAATCTTTCAAAAACCATTTTCATACAATGCATGTAACTTACGCAACATCTGCAAAAAATTCAAAATAAAACACATTAGTAAACATAGAGAAAATGAAAGTTTACTAAACATTGACGCAGACGACTGACGGTTAAGTCGTCTGGAAGACATAGATGACTTACGGGTAAGTTGTCCAAACATGTCATTTTTGCAATTGACTTTAAAATGAGACGACTTACTTATAAGTCGTCCAAATTTGTTTGTTAAGAAAAAAATTCTAGACGACTTACCAGTAAGTCGTCCAGGATAAACGGGTTAGTTTTGCATTTGACCGAGTTGTGTCAGATTTGACTTTTCCTAGATGATTTACCAGTAAGTCATCTCTGGGAAATCAAAAATTTCAATATTTTGTTAAGGCTAGATGACTTATATGTACGTCGTCTCAGGTTATTTTGCAATTCGAAAATAAAACTTAAATATTTAACTTTTCCTACACGACTTAGTTGAAAGTCGTCTAGGTAGAAGACTTACTTGAAAGTCGTCCGAGATACACAAGGTTTGACCAGAATCTCGGAAAAAAATCTGGACGACTTTATCCTGGACGACTTTCAAGTAGGTCGTTTGACTGGACGACTTCCAAGTAAGTCGTCTGGGGAAAGTTAAATATTTAAGTTTTATTTTCCAATTGCAAAAGTAACCTGAGAAGACTTACAAGTAAGTCGTCTAGCTTTAATAAAATATTTGAATTTTTCTTTTTCCAGAGACGACTTACTAGTAAGTCGTCCAAGAAAAGTCAAATATCTGACACAATTCAGTCAAATGCAAAACTAACTCGTTTATCCTAGACGACTTACTTGTAAGTCGTCTAGAGTATTCTCTAGATTTTTTTTAACAAACAAAGCTGGAAGACTTACATTAAGTCGTCCGTTTGCTTAGAAGACTTACCCGTAAAGTCTTCTACAGCCAGACAACTTACGGGTAAGTCTTCGACGCGAACAAATCTGAAAAAAAATTCAATTTCATAACTTTAACTAATGAGATGACTTCCTAAGCACACACAGTCTTCTCCAACCACCCAGAACCTCAAACGAAAGTAACCCACGAAGAATAGTATGCTTGATTGGCTCTAACAAACATAAAAAATTTAGAATCAAAAGCTTGAGTTTTTTTGGATGAATATGGAGACAATGTTAAAGACATGTTGTTTTTAGTTCATAACAATTAAGAAAGAGATAGTGTCAATCAATTTTAGGTGCATTAAGAGCTTCAAATTAGTTGTTCATGGTGGTTGGGGTATTTATGGCAATGAGAATCTTGTAAATACTTGAAGATTATGAGGTTGAGAGAGTAAAAGAGCCATTTTCAAAAAAAAAAACAAAACAAAATTAATGGTATTTTCGTAAATAATGTGAACATGTGGGGTGAATAAGACAAAAGAGAAGACAAAAAAGAGAGGTTAGTTTTGCGTTTGACTTTAAGTTTTGAGTCAAATTTACAAAGAACCCATTTTATTATGCAAATATAAAAAATAGTACAAGTAACTTCTAGTGAAATGTCAATTTTAAAATATCACACACGAAAGAAGTCATGACTTCTATTTTAATAGATAGGACTAGAACTTAACCCGCAAATATTTTAAACTTTTTAAAGTAAAAAATTTTTTTGTACAAAATACCAAATAATGGTATATATTTTTGACATTTTATTTATTAATAGTTGTCTAAATATGATATTTCTTAACAAACTAATATTATAGTTTACATGGAGTAATTTTATTTTGTTTTTTTGAAACGTCAACTGTATCACCTATACTTCTTATCATATATTTATCGTATTGAATTTGTATTTTATTATTATCTAAATTAAATATGTATAAAATAATCTATTGACATACTTATATTATAGTTATATTTTATATAAATTGGCTATTTATATTTTACAGTTTAAATGAATATAACTTCATATTTATGTTTTGATCATAGTTTTTGACATGTATATGTTTTTACATTTGTAAGAGTGTAAAAGTCTGTAAATGGATATTTTAATCATGGTTTTTGACCCTTATATTTTGATCATGGTTTTAACCTGGTATTTTATTTCTGGTTAAATAGGAGCGTGATGCACAATTATAAGAATAAATATCTTATATGCATAGAAATTTATTTATAAATAACCTAAATTATAGGAAGTATTTATATTTTCCTCCCAAAAAAGGAATGATCATAATTTTTAATAACTGATTCAATTTTTAATAACTGATTCAATTTTTAATAATGGATAATATTTTTAAAAAATTATGTGAATCATAGGGGTATCTCAAATTGCGAAGGAGAAGCGATGCTCGCGTAGTGTTTGTGCCTTTTGAAAATAAGTGTGTATTATAATACTTAATAAGTTTTTGACATGTATATGTTTTTACATTTGTAAGAGTGTAAAAGTTTGCAAATGGATATTTTAATCATGGTTTTTGACCCTTATATTTTGATCATGGTTTTAACCCGGTATTTTATTTCTGGTTAAATAGGAGCGTTATGCACAATTATAAGAATAAATATCTTATATGCATAGAATTTTATATATAAATAACCTAAATTATAGGAAGTATTTATATTTTCCTCCCATAAAGGAATGATCATAATTTTTAATAACTGATTCAATTTTTAATAATGGAGAATATTTTTAAGAAATTATGTGAACCATAGGGGTATCTCAAATTGCGAAGGAGAAGCGATGCTCGCGTAGTGTTTGTGCTTTTTGAAAACAAGTGTGTATTATAATACATAATAAGTTTGAAAGTGGTGCACCTTATATATGTCTGATGTTGTTTGACCCTAAGTATTATATGAATAATAAAGGTTTGTGAAAATGCTTATGATGTGATCATGGACCAGCTTACTAAAGAAGACAAAGGGAGCTTAGATGATGTGATCATGGACCGGATCACTAAGAAGAACAAGGAGAGTCTAGATGAGCCACATGAAGCCACAATGCACCAGCAGCCTGGTGATGATGCTCTAGCCATTCCAGAAGGTCCCATGACTCGTTCCAGAGTCAAGAAACTTAAGGATAATGTTGTTGGATTACTCACTTCACATCCACAACAAGAAGAAAGTCTTGGACAAGGTTTGATCCGAGATGTCTTGATCACCATTCAAGCCATCTCTACATCAAGCTGAGTTAGTGTCTAGGCTAGACACTTGGTGCGTGCTCTTTTCCTTGCTTTTGGTTTTGTCCCACGAGGTTTTCCGGAGGAAGGTTTTTAACGAGGCCACAACTTGTCTTACACATCACTTAGGCTCTATCTCGGCCCAAGACTAGCAGAAGTTCACATTTTATTATATTTTAAAGCTTATGTTATTTTTAAACTATAGTTTTCCTTTTTATTATTTTCGAAACCCTAGAGAGCCTATTCTCTGGTTTCTTTTATTTAAAGGGTTCTCCTAACCCTATTGTACTCAAGCAATCAATAAACCACGAGTTTCTTTTCTCTCTTGACGGCTCTCTCTCTAGAAAGTGTGTCGAGTTCTGGTGTGTAATATCCAGAGATCTAAGGGTGTCTTATTTGGTGTGTCATATCCAGATCAGTTGCCTAGGAGTATCAAGAGATCATCCATCCCTCTTGTGTCACCATTCAATCCAAAAACCTTGAAGAACTTGAGTCTCTAATTCGTTCTTGCAAGGATCTATCCATCCCCATCAACCGAAGAGCATCCTAGGGGCGCATCAGCTTAGGTTCCATATGATATTAGTCCTAGTCGGGGACGAACCACTAACGGTATCAAACTCGGATTGCAAAACCTTAACTTGGAACCGTTAGGAAACCTGTTCTTAGACATTTGACGTTGAGATTTCAGATTTGATCTGGGAACCTAGGGTCTAATGTTTGGGCACTGGTAATAGCATTATTAATTTGGTTAAAGTTCTTTAGTCCGCTGTTCATGTTTTTGTCAGACTTGTCTATGGCAAACTAATCAAGTTCAAGCCCGTAAAGCAGAAAAAAAGAAGACAAAAAACTCTTAAAGGTCGGGTCGGTAAGGGAGATTAAATACCCTGATTGGCTAGCTAACCCCACTGTCATGAAAAATATGTAAAATGAAAAGTGTGCATAGACTTCAATGACTGAACAAATCTTCCCACTACACAAATAGACTGACCTTTTTCAGATATAACACGATCCTGATGAACGCAGAAGACCAAGAGAAAATAAGCTTCATTAAAGATCGAGGAATCTATTGCTACAAAGTGATATTCTTCGGCCTCAAAAATGCTGGCACCCCAACCAGCGAATGTTCGCCAAACTAATTGGGAAAACGATCCAAGTCTACATCGATGATATGCTCGACAAGGCATCCAAAGTCGATGACCACGTAATTCAACTACAAGAATGCTTCGCTATCCTGAATGATTTTGTGATGAAGCTTAACCCGACCAAGTGCTCTTTTGGAGTCACTTCCGGCGAGTTCTTCGGATACCTCGTAACAGAAACAGAGATCGAGGAAGATCGAAGAAGACCGTAGCCCTCATTAAAAAAACAATCCCGAGGTCGATGTCGACCCGAGAAGTTCAAAGTCTCACTGGAAAGATAGCAGCGCTAAACCATTTCATTTCACAGTCAAACGATAAATGATTCCTTTTTTACCAACTTTTGAAAGGGAACAAGAAGTTCCAGTGGAGCAACGAATGCGATACCGCCATGAAACAACTTAAACCCTATATCAGCGGGCCCCCGGTAACTTCAAAGCCGCTCAAGGGTAAAACTTTATACCTTTATGTGGCAACTTCCAAGGTCCCAATTAGCAGTTTTCTAATCCGTGATGAGAACAACAAACAGAAGCCGGTGTACTATGTGAGTAAATCGCTAATCGATGTCGAAAAGAAGATACCATGCCATGGAAAAGCTGGCATTAGCAGTAGTCATGGCAGCCCGGAAAGCTCAAAAATGTTCCACCTTTGTTTTGTTTTTCTTTGTTTGTCAGTTTCAAACAAGTATGTTTTATGTTCTTGATATGTAGTTAAATAATATTTATACAACAATATAAGGACTTTTAGTAATAAAACTCTTCAGTTAAATATGGATTGTAAAACAACCCATCAACTAAAAGTTCAACGAAAGAAACCTTCAACTTTAATTTTGTTAACATTTGTCATCCTCCGTCTAAAATATTGTGACAGAGGATAACAGACGTTAACGAAATTAAAGTTGAGGGTTTATAATATTGAAAACTTAATTGAGTGGTTTTCTTCCAATTGAAAAATAGTTGAGAGATTTTATCAAAAAAAATCTTTAAATGTTTTAAAACTTTATTACCACTTATGCATTGTTTGAGGGATGTTTTGCAAAATTGACTCAAAACATGACGTCAAACACATTATTTTTCTGGAATTTTGACTTGTCCTATTCACCTGAGCAGTTATGATTGTTCACGAAAATGCCACTACTTTGTTTTTTTTCTAAAATTGTGTTTAGTTTATCATCCTCATCTTCATCAATTATTTAAGAAAATGCCATTGCCATCAATTCACCCAACAACCATCAACAACCATCAACAACCAATATGAAGCTCATAATGCATCAAAAATCGATTTTCATTCATTCTATCTCATATATTATCCACAAAACTACATCTCTCTCAATTTCTCTCTATATTCATCCAAAAAACCCAAAGTTTTTATTCTAAAGTTTTTAAAGTTCATATAGGCATTCAAGCTCATGTTTACTAGTCATAAACAACTGAGTAGTTGTCGTGGTGAAGTTTTGTGTGCTTGAAAAACTAAGCAAGTTTTCTCCACGGTTTAAGGTATGAATCGAATTATTTAACCAGATTTGTTCCACGAAAGTCTTTTGGTCAACACATAGGTTAGTTTTGCAATTGACTTTCTGTGTGTTTTTTAGAAAAAAATTCGTGGAAGTCTTCCAACTTTTATTTGTTGACAAAAGAAAATTGAAAACAAGTTAACTTTGCAATTGAACGATCTGTGTCAGAAATTTGACTTTTTACAGGAGACTTCCCGATAAGTCTTCCTTCGGAAGATTTTCATGAAAGTCTTCTCAACTTTTACATTAAATATGTTCGCTGTCGGTGGAAGTCTACGTAGTTTAGTTTTGCAATTAAAAATTAAAACTTAAACATTTAGTTTAAATTGAAAGAGATTCGAGAGGTGTTATTGAATTAGTGAATTCAATAGAAATTAATGGAATTCAAATCTTAAGGGAAATCCAGTGTTATTGGATTTCAATGGAATTTGACTTACTTTTGTGTAAATAATAATAGTAAACAAAATCCGAAACTTATCGTTATGATTTTGAATTTCATCAAATGTATTTCTATTATTTACGTTCGGCTTGGGAAATTAATTAGAAGTGAATCTGTCTGAGTTAAGTTTTAATCGGAACCTAGATAAAGGCAGATGCGGACAGATTCTGAACAATGAAGTCAATTCTCAGGTAATCCTCAAAGTAATGTCTCTTGTCTCGCTTCTTCTGATCCTAAACTTAAGCTCAAATCCCTTCTCAAGGTCAACCGTACCCAAAGCTCTTGTTCTACAAACTCGGAGCTGTTCCCG
This sequence comes from Moricandia arvensis, assembly GCA_905132765.1. Classification (NCBI taxonomy): domain Eukaryota; kingdom Viridiplantae; phylum Streptophyta; class Magnoliopsida; order Brassicales; family Brassicaceae; genus Moricandia; species Moricandia arvensis. Next base: position 159,459 of record CAJHQP010000189.1, on the reverse strand, counting down.
CCATAGATTTTGTGCTCTTCGAGTAACATCGTTATCGTGCAATCTGCCACAGAGCTTGGAATTTTCGCTTGTGGGTTTGAAGCCAGAGAATGACATTTGAATCTAATCTTAGAGAAGAGAAACTCCATGTTCTTCTCTTAGAAGGATGTGTCTCTTGGCCAAAGTATGATTTCCTCCAAGAGATAAACATGGAGTTTCTTTTCTTCTTAGAATAAGAAAGTAGTGGCCTTGATGGGAGCATTGTTACTCATGCTTGTGGAACAAGAGTAGAGCAACAATTTCTCATTAGATTTTGAGTGCAGGACGTTTCACCAAACATCATGTTATGCTTCCTTTGGTTCAGTTATTGTATGATCCATCTTCCTCTGTCCAAGTACTCTGTTGCGTTAACTTGTCTCATTCCCTTTGCTTTAGTTCCCAGTGTGATTTTGTCTTCTGGTGCAAATGGCAGAGTCGATTTGAATGTATATCGTTGACCAATGTCTTCTGTTTTAGTTCCAATTAGTAGTTTAGAAGACATTCTCAATTAAGTTTATTCAATAAAGTTCAGTCATTTTGCTCTTCTTTTTAATGTAACTTCACGTCTCAAGGTGATATTTTTTTACATATGCTGGTTGATTTCTTAGCAGTGTTTTGGAGACACTAAAATTGTAAGATACATAATAGAAGAATTGCTAACGTTTCATGTATATGTATCTGTGGTCACTAACAGGAAAGCGAATTGCAGGTTGGTACATGAAGAGTAAAGATTTTATAAGCTGAGTGCAGGTGATATGCATTGTCACTGTAATAAAACGTTTTCAATGCAAGGAACTAGTGTTCGATACGATCTATCTGCTCTCTCTCTTGAAAAAATGAGAGAACAAAAACGCTCCGTTTTGATCTAATCTAATCACATTTACACAAAACGCTCCTAATCCTCGTCGGCGCCGCCAAGGGCCACCGATGGAGGTTCCAGCAACCTCTACTCAGGCGGAGGTCTCGGCACATGCTGCTCCAACACTCCAGGACACTCGAAAGGGTTCATGGATTGGTGCAGTGCAGAACCATAAAGTACTAAGGAAATATGATATGAATATCGAGATGGTGGATGGAGTTGGTTCAGTCACAGTTCCAGAGGAAGTTGTTAGAGATGCTCCTCCAGTGGGAGGACTTCCTAGTCGGAAAGTTTCTAGACACGGCACCGCATATTGCAAAAGTTCATGCTATAGTCAATAATATTTGGGCTATGGGAGACAAGGCGCAAATGATAGATGTTTATGAAGTAAATTCAACAAAAATGAAGTTCCGGATCGGTAATCCGCTTGTTCGTAATAGGATTACTCGTGGGGTATGTGGAATCTGGCAGGGATACCTGTTGTGATGTCAAAATGGACTCCGTTTATAGAAGAACAACAGCCTGAGAAAAAATCGGTTCCTTTATGGGTACATCTACCCAATGTTCCGATGAATATGTTTTCATGGAAGGGCCTCAGCTTCATCTCTAGTTCACTAGGGGTACCTGTAAAACTTCATCCCGAAACGGCGCAATGTCTAAACATGAAGGTTGCAAAAGTATTTGTCAATGCAGACTTGACAAAAGATATGCCACAAACAATGAACTTTATGTTTCAAGGGAAGGATACACGAGTTGACTACACTTACCCATGGCTCCCAAAAAAGTGTGCCAATTGCGAAAAGTGGGGACATGAAGAGAAAGCTTGCCTTGTTCAGAAGATAAAGCCTAAGGAAAAAACAGATGAAGCAGTCTACACATCTCCGACTAAGACGTCGGAGACTCATCAGTTGGAGAATGGACAGGAACATAAAGAGCAAGAGGAGGTGGTGGAGTTGGGGACAGTGGTCCAAGGAAAAGAAACAGAGGATGTGATTGATAAAATGATAGAAATAGGAGAAAGGTGTTGAAGAGAAACATGAAGAAAAGAAGCCCAATCGATCGATGGGTTTCTGCCACAAAACCCCATCGATCGATGGCAACTCTGCGAATGAAACATGCTAAAGTAATCGATCGATTGTACAATACAATCGATCGATGGAACTAAAACTCCAAATCTCATATCGCCTTGCATCGATCGATGCATTTTTAGTTCAAAACTGCATCGATCGATTGGCGTCCTGCGGCCACCAACTTCACCAACCTCACCTACTCCACCTACTGCACCTACTTCACCAACCACACCAACTCACCTTTCATTATCATGTCTGGAGCTTTTGGAGGCCTTCACCTGTGTATAAATAGAGGGGTTGTAACACATACCAAGATATATGAAATGAAAAACATGTTCTTCCCATTCTCATTCTCTCTCAAATCACAAACTCCTTCTATGTTTGATCCTCTGTCTAACTAGTATATTCTTCTTTGTATTACTTCCGCAATTAAGCTATTCTAACATGGTATCAGAGCATTAAGCTCCTACTTCATTCCGCAAACCTTCTCTATCCTTCTCTTTTATTCAGCAAAACTTTTATGTTATTCTCATTCCGCAAATCATAAAAATGGAGAAGAAAAACATAATTTCCGTGACCCTTGAGGGTCCTAATTATCTCTCATGGTCAAGAGTGGCCAGAATCACCTTGGGATGTCATGGACTTTGGGACAGCCATATCATGAACGCTGGAACTTCAAAGAGGATGGCTGAAGAAGATAGATACGTGAACAACCACAACCAATGGGTTCAAGAAGACCAACAAGCTCTGGCTCTCATCTGTAACTCCTTGTCAAAACCAATCCTGAAGATCAACTCTCACATCAAAACCGCCAAGAGACTATGGGAGAGTCTTCAAACCGCTTATGGGTGTTTATGGGAGAGTCTCCAAACCATCTATGAGAACGACCGGTTCCTCAGCTTTCTCCTACACCTAGACTCATCATTCAACACACTGATAAAGAATTTCTTTACTGGAAGAAAGATTTCATGCCTAGATGATGGTGATCCTCTCAAAGGCCAGCCGGATAAATGTAAACCCAAGGAGCAGCAAGCAATTCAAGGGAGAACCATGTATTCTGCTCACATGGGTGATTCAACTGAAGACATGTGGAGAAATCAAGTTGGTACGACCTCCTCTGATGATTTTGTGACCAGAAAAGACGCCAATTCCTTTATCTGGAGCACTGTCTTGGCTCTCATTGCTTCCAAGAAGGCTGGTACACATTCTCTTGACTCTAAACCTATCATAATAGATTCAGGAGCAAGCCATCACATGATTTGTGATAGGAACTTGATTAGTAATATCCAGCCTGCCGTAGGGAATGTAGTCATAGCAAATGGTGATAAGGTGAAGATAGAAGGGATAGGGAACCTTAAAGTGTTTGATAAGGAATCTACTGCCTTGTATATGCCTGGATTTTCATCTAACTTGTTATCAGTAAGAAGGGCTACGATTGATTTGGGCTGCCAAGTTGTGTTCAGACCAGATGAAGTTGAGTTTCAAGACCTGAAGACAGGAAAGGTCATTGGAAAAGGGCACAACAATCAGCAGATGTATCATCTTGAGAGGAATATGGTGCCAGAATCATCTATGCCTCACTGCCTGGTTAGCACCGTTAATGGCGCTGAGAACACAATATGGCATGCCAGATTGGGACATCCCCATACAAGAGCTCTAAACCTGATATTCCCTGGAGTGGTGTCTAAGAATGAAGAGTGTGAAGCCTGCATATTGGGGAAGCATTGTAGGACAGTCTTTCCACGGTCTGGCACCACCTATGAGAGTTGCTTTGACTTGGTTCACTCTGATGTATGGACGGCTCCATGTGTGTCAAGGGAGAATCACAAATACTTTGTCACCTTCATTGATGAAAAATCCAAATACACTTGGTTGACACTGATTCAGTCCAAGGATAGGGTGTTAGACGCCTTCAAGAATTTCCAAGCTCATGTCTCCAACCACTTCAATGCCAAGCTGAAGATCCTCAGATCAGACAATGGTGGAGAATACACAAGTCATGCATTCAAACAGTACCTGGCTCAACATGGAATTATTCATCAAACAAGCTGTCCATATACTCCTCAACAAAACGGAGTTGCTGAAAGGAAGAACAGACACCTGATGGAGGTAGCCAGATCAATGATGTTCCACACCAATGTTCCAAAGAGATTCTGGAGTGATGCGGTGGTGACTGCTACTTATCTGATCAATAGGACTCCAACTCAAGTCCTCAAAGATCTATCACCGTTTGAAGTCCTTAACCAGACTAAGCCGGCTTTGGACCACTTACGGGTGTTTGGATGTCTCTGCTTTGTGCTGATACCAGGGGAGCAGAGAAACAAACTGGATGCCAGGAGCACAAAAGCGATGTTCATTGGCTACTCTCCAACACAAAAGGGGTATAAGTGCTATGATCCAGTAGCCAGAAAAGTTTTAATATCAAGGGATGTGAAGTTTGTGGAAACAAAGGGATATTATGAGGTGAAGAATTGGGATGATCTGAGGGACTTACCGCAATCAGAAAGAGCCACAAACCTCAGAATCATTTTGGAGAACTTCGGCATTGGCATGTCTCCAGCAACTCCAGAAACAAGAAGGAATATCCCTGAAGCTACTGCACCTGTTCCAGAAGCTGTAGTTGAAGAAGATGTGATTAATGAAAATGAAAAAATTGCCCATCCTGACCCTGAAAGGGGGAATCAACAAAAAGCTCATGATCAGGATGAGACCAAATCAGAATCAGTTCCTGAGACTCAAGATCAAGTTCCAGAAGAAACAAATGAGGCAGCACCTGATCAGATACAGCCTTTGCGAAGGAGCACAAGAATCAGGCAACAGAAAGTCTACTTTAATGCTAAAGCTGTGGCACATCCAGTGAGTGCAGTATGCTCGCTTGCTCAATATCCAGAAGAACATCAAGTCTTCATTGGAGAATTGGATCAAGAGTACATCCCAAACACCTATGAAGAGGCAATGCAAGACAAAGAATGGAGAGAGTCTGTTGAAGAAGAGATCAATGCCATGATCAAGAACAACACCTGGTATGAGACTGAGCTTCCAAGAGGAAAGAAAGCCGTGACCAGCAGACTCTTGCATACCATCAAGTATCTTGCAAATGGAAAGCCAGAAAGGAAGAAAACCAGACTGGTAGCAAGAGGATACACACAAGTGTATGGAGAAGATTATCTAGACACGTTTGCACCAGTGGCGAAGCTTCATACAATCCGGATACTCATCTCATTGGCAGTGAACCTAGAGTGGGATCTTTGGCAAATGGATGTAAAGAATGCTTTTCTACAAGGTGAACTAGAAGATGAAGTGTACATGAGACCACCTCCGGGAATGGAAGAGATGGTAAAACCAGGAAATGTCCTCAGACTCAGAAAGGCGATCTATGGCTTGAAGCAATCACCAAGAGCTTGGTACCACAAACTAAGCACTACATTGAATGGAAGAGGATTTGTGAAGTCTCAAGCGGATCACACACTCTTCACTCTCACCAGCAAGTCCGGGATTATTGTGATCCTAGTCTATGTGGACGACATCATCATTACTGGTAGTGACAAGGAGGGGATCAGTGCCACCAAGACATTCCTCAAGACCGCATTTGACATCAAGGATCTAGGTGAACTAAAGTACTTCCTTGGGATTGAGATGTGCAGATCAAAGGAGGGGTTGTTCATGTCCCAAAGAAAATATACTTTGGATATTCTAAAGGAGGCAGGAGATCTTGGAAGAAGACAAGCCAAGACACCACTTGAAGAGGGCTACAAGACACTGCGAGAGGGGGAGTATGAAGATACTCCATTTGAAGATGTCAAGCAATATAGGAGAATTGTTGGGAAGCTGATCTATCTAACCATTACCCGGCCAGATGTTTGTTTTGCAGTAAATCAGGTTAGCCAGCACATGCAAAATCCCAAGGTTCATCACTGGAACATGGTGGAGAGAATCCTAAGATACTTAAGGGAGGCTCCGGGTCAAGGCGTATGGATGGCTTGCAACAGAAACACTGAGGTTGTTGGATACTGTGATGCAGATTGGGCTGGAGACAGAACAGACAGAAGATCAACTACCGGCTATTGCACATTCATTGGAGGAAATTTGGTTACATGGAAGAGTAAGAAGCAGAAGGTTGTGTCTTGCTCAAGTGCAGAAGCAGAGTACAGATCAATGAGGAAATTAACCAGTGAACTCATCTGGATAAAATGTCTTCTAGGTGACTTGGGAATTGAGATCACCAACCCCATGACCATGCATTGTGACAACCAAGCTGCAATACACATTGCGTCCAATTCAGTCTTCCATGAGAGGACAAAACACATAGAAGTAGACTGCCACAAGGTGAGACAAGCAGTAGAGCAGCAAGTGATCCTCCCATGCTACACAAGGAGTGAAGATCAACTGGCGGACATCTTCACCAAGGCGGCCAGCAGCAAAGTTTGTGAGTCCATTCTTCCAAGACTAGGACTCATAAACCTTCCATGTCAGTGATCCCCTCACCATGAAGTATTCTACTCTTTTTCCTTGGCTGGGGTTTTATCCCATGAGGTTTTACCTGGCTAAGTTTTTAATGAGGGAATGCTTCATGACTTCCAAGCTTGACTTGTTTCATATGGTCAAGCTTGAGGGGGAGTGTTGAAGAGAAACATGAAGAAAAGAAGCCCAATCGATCGATGGGTTTCTGCCACAAAACCCCATCGATCGATGGCAACTCTGCGAATGAAACATGCTAAAGTAATCGATCGATTGTACAATACAATCGATCGATGGAACTAAAACTCCAAATCTCATATCGCCTTGCATCGATCGATGCATTTTTAGTTCAAAACTGCATCGATCGATTGGCGTCCTGCGGCCACCAACTTCACCAACCTCACCTACTCCACCTACTGCACCTACTTCACCAACTCACCTTTCATTATCATGTCTGGAGCTTTTGGAGGCCTTCACCTGTGTATAAATAGAGGGGTTGTAACACATACCAAGATATATGAAATGAAAAACATGTTCTTCCCATTCTCATTCTCTCTCAAATCACAAACTCCTTCTATGTTTGATCCTCTGTCTAACTAGTATATTCTTCTTTGTATTACTTCCGCAATTAAGCTATTCTAACAAAAGGATGGAGAAGATGGTAGAAACAGAGGAAGAGAAGGAGGAAACTGCTGTATCAAGGGATGTTATTTTGCAGGAAGAAGCAGGATGGTTGTCACCTGCAAAATCTTGTCGATCGCCTAACAGTGGCTCAAATTTGGAGTTTGGTCAAGTCTCAATTTTGTCCAACTCAAGGTTTTCTATATTAAGTACTGAAGAGGAAGGAGAAATAGTTGAGCAGAGCACTGAAGGAACTGAGGAAACAGAGATTCTTGAAACCTCTTTTGCATCAGCCAGGAAAGACATGAAAGTGAAGCAGCAAAGAGGTAACGAAGTGACCATTCCCAGACAGTCTCTCCCAAGAGGTTCGAAGAACAATCACAAGTTTCTATCCGACGCTACTGCTCAAAAAGCAAAGGAAGATGGCTCACTTCCTTTGAATAAAAAGAAATCCCAAAATAATCATTAATGTCTGGTTACTTCTGGAACATCAGAGGATTCAATAAAACTATCAAACACTCTGTAGTTCGAGAATGGATTAGACAAGGATCGTTTCAGTTTGGTTGTATGCTGGAAACAAGAGTTAAAGAAAATAAAGCTGAGAAGATTTCTTCGTCAGTTTTCTCTACTTGGTCTTGTATTTCAAATTATGAATACAATAGGAGAGGAAGAATTTGGGTTTTGTGGAGCCCAAAGGTTAGAGTTACACCTTATTTCAAGAGTGTGCAAGTCATCACATGCTCAATACTGCTAGAAGGAAAGGAGGATGAGTTTTTTTGTTCATTTGTCTATGCCTCAAACTCAATGGAGGAGAGGAAGGAGTTGTGGGCAGATTTAAAGGGGCACTACAATTCCCGTATGTTTCGAAATAAGCCATGGCTTATATTTGGAGACATTAATGAGATAGTGGACATAGATGACCATTCTGGAGAAAATCAGTTTCAGTTGAATGGAATGAGAGACTTTCAGGATGTAGTAAATCATTGTTCGTTGATGGATATGGGATATCAAGGACCGAGACTAACTTGGTGTAACAAGAGAGATAATGGGCTCATCTGTAAAAAGTTGGATAGGGTGCTTATGAATGACTCTTGGATGCGATTTTTTCCTCAATCTTACAGTGTGTTTGAGGCTGGAGGTTGCTCAGACCACTTAAGATGTAGAATCATGCTCCAACCAGAACTGATGAAACCGAAAGGATCATTTAAGTTTACCAACGCACTGGCTGACTTGCCAGAATTTCTTTCTTCAGTGCAGACTTTCTGGGACACAACAGACCCGCTATTTAACTCAACCTCAGCAATATTTCGTTTCTCAAAGAAGCTAAAGGAGCTAAAACCTCTATTGCGAACTATGAGAAAGGATCTTGTCGGGGATGTGACGAGGAAAACTAGGGAAGCCTGGTTACAACTCTGAGTGTCAAACTGCTACATTGGACAACCCATGCTCAGATTTAATGGTGGAAGAGGCGAAAGATTTTGATAGATGGAGTTTCCTGTCGTTGCTAGAAGAAAAAATACTAAGTCAGAAGGCAAAAGTTCACTGGTTACATATTGGAGATGGTAATCACAAACAATTCTACCAGGCTGCAAAAGTTAGAGAAGTGAGAAATTCCATTCAAGAAATCAAACGAAGGGATGGCACTGTTGCTAGTAGCCAAAATGAAATTAAAGATGAGGCATTCAGTCATTTTAATACGTTCCTGAATCATATGCCTATGAGTTTCATTTGTATCGAAGAGGAAGAGCTCAGTGATTTACTGGATTTTGAGTTCGATGAAACTGGAAAACAGATGCTCATGCGGAATGTAACAGAAGAGGAGATTAAGGGCGTGCTGTTTGGTATGGCAAGTAATAAATCTCCGGGTCCATATGGATAGACGTGTGAATTTTACAAAGAATGTTGGCCAGTCATCAGAAAAGATTTTGTGGTGGCAGTCCAATCTTTTTTTGATAAAGGTTTTCTACCGAAAGGAGTGAACTCCACCATCTTAGCTCTTATTCCTAAGAAGGATGAGGCTACTACAATGGTAGATTACCATCCTATCTCTTGCTGCAACGTCTTATATAAAGTGATATCAAAGATCTTAGCGAGAAGGCTAAAATTGGTTTTACCAACGTTTATAGCACCGAACCAGTCTTCTTTTGCAAGGATCGTCTCTTGATGGAAAATGTGTTATTAGCATCTGAGTTAGTGAAGAGCTATCATAAAAGCAACATTGCGTCGAGATGTGCGGTTAAGATCGACATCTCCAAGGCATTTGATTCTGTCCAATGGTCATTCCTTCAAGGGGTACTTAAGGCAGTCAAGATTCCAGATAGATTCATAGAATGGATCATGAAATGTGTTCAGCTGGCTTCCTTTTCGGTTCAAGTAAATGGTGAACTGGCTGGCTATTTTAACAGTTCTCGTGGTCTGCGACAAGGATGCTCATTGTCTCCATATCTATTTGTGATATGTATGCAGGTCCTATCCAAACTTTTGGACAAGGCTGCTGTGGATAAACAAATTGGATACCACCCATATTGCCAAGATCTAAAGCTTACGCACCTGTGTTTTGCTGATGATCTCTTGGTGTTTGCAGATTGGAAAACACAATATATGGAAGGCATTCTAAAAGTCTTTCAACGATTTGAAGAGATCTCTGGACTGGCGATAAGCTTAGAAAAATCTACGCTTTATTTAGCTGGTGTCACTGACATGGATTGGGAAGCTCTTCTCACTCATACTCAGATTGCCTGTGGATCCTTACCAGTGCGCTATCTGGGCCTGCCTCTCATGTCTAAGCGTATGTCATCACAGATTACTCCCCATTGATTGAGCGTATTCGGAAAAAATTACCTCATGGACAGCTAGACAACTATCTTTCGCAGGGCGGTTACAACTTATAAATACGGTCATTCACAGTCTGAAAAACTTTTGGATGTCCTTATATAGGCTTCCCAAGCAGTGTATTAAAGAAATCGATCAACTTTGCTCTTCTTTCCTATGGTCGGGCACATTTCTGAATTCAAAAAAGGCGAAAGTATCATGGTCTGATGTCTGCAAACCAAAAGAAGAAGGAGGTCTAGGAGTGAGATCGCTGGAAGAGACGAACAAAGTATGCTGTCTGAAACTTATTTGGAGGGTTCTCTCTTCTGACTCGCTCTGGGTAAAATGGGTGGATCGCTATTTGATTAGAAAAAGATCATTCTGGCAAGTAAATGAAAAGAGTATGTTGGGTTCCTGGATTTGGAAGAAGATTTTAAAGTACAGAAATTTAGCTAGTTCACTCTCTCGGGTTGAAGTAAGAAGTGGAGCTAATGTTTCTTTCTGGTTCGATGTGTGGTCGCCGTTGGGAAGGCTTATAGATATCACTGGAGTGCGTGGTTACATCGATCTCGGGATCAACAAAACAGCAACAGTGGAGTATGCAGTGCAAGTTTATTGAAGTCGTCGTCATCGTGTGGCAAATCTAATTGATATTGAGAAAGAAATACACAAGATTAGACTGCAAGGTTTGTCTTCAGAGAATGATATCAGGATGTGGAAGGGAGAGGGAGATTCCTATACACCACATTTTAGTTCACATCAGACATGGCAACTGACAAGGATTCAATCTCAGCAAGTTAATTGGTATCGATCTATCTGGTTCACGGGAGCGACTCCAAAGTTTTCAGTGATTACTTGGATAGCTGTTCATAACCGGTTAGCTACATGGGACAGAATTCGAAAGTGGAGTCCTAATACTGATGCTACTTGCGTTCTGTGTCAGGCTCACATTGAAACACGAGATCATCTCTTCTTCAGCTGTCAGTATTCTCAGCAAATATGGATGGGACTTACAAAAAAATTGCTTCGTACTCGATTCACGGCGGACTGGAACAACATTTTGGATTTGTTAGCAAATAATGGAGGAAATGGAAATGACATGTTTCTTCTGAGATATGTTTTTCAAATCTCTATTCACACTATTTGGAGGGAGAGGAATGGGAGAAAGCATGGGGAGGGACCTAAGACAACTGCAGATATAATGAAGTGCATTGGCAAAGGAGTTCGGAACCGTATTACATCGCTACACATGGTTGGAAGTGGACGCTTCGCCACTGCAATGCAAGCGTGGTTTGCAAATCGGGAGTAGATTGAAGGAGTTTCTCTGATTTCTTTGATTCTATTTCAGCTTTTAAACTTTTCTTAGTTCAGTTTACGAAACAGAGTCACACAAGTTGTACAAAAGTTTTTTGATATGAATAATTTAACATTTTTTCAAAAAAAAATGAGAGAACAATTATGTTGTAACTATGATAATGTCAACAGTTCAAAGAAGTGTGATGTAACTAACATGTTCAATATTTCTAAGTTGCTTTTTCCTCGTGTTCTATTGGCTATACAGACAAAAGTAAACTAATGTGACTGTCAATAATAGCTTCCTTGAATGCTTGAGCTTATTTTAGGAGGTCAAATGTAGACTTATACGCAGAGCCATGCAGACGAGCTATGTAGAGATGCTATTTTGTGATCCTGTAACTAACAACAGCTGAAGATTCACAGTGATATGGTGTTGTTTATTTGGATACTGATGGAAGAAAAAGTTAAGGAGGTCTTCGGATCAAGTAACGGAATCTTGCTGAAGAAAAAAAAAAAGAAACCGTTTAACTTTAAAACCTTTGGAACTGAATTTATTTTTTTGGAATCACAACAAAGTTCATTACAATCCATCATAAGAAAAAACTCTGGCGTTGAATTCCAATGAAATACTCCTAATTACAGTTACACTGAATTCAATAACACCCCCTTAGATAAGTCTTTTGATGGAGAAGTCTTCTAAACCAAAGTCAAATATAGTCAATTGCAAAAGTAACTTATGCAAAATTCCACTAGCCATAAACATACTTAATGTAAAAGTTTAGAAGACTTCCGTGAAAGTCTTCGGTTGGAATACTTACTGAAAAGTCTTCTGTAGAAAGTCAAATTTTTGAACAATTGGGTCAATTGCAAAACTAACTTTTTATTCGGGAAAACTTCAAGGGAAGTTTTCACTGGTATTTCCGAAATTTTTTGAAATACAAAAATAAACCAATATTTACAAATGAAGACTTTCTTAGAAGTCTGCTGTAGAGGAGGCTTCTCTCGAAATCTTTCTTTGTAAATTTTCAATTGCAAAAATGACTTGAATGGAAGACTTCCAAGGAAGTCTTATCTAGGAAGACTTTCACGAAAGTCTCTATGACAATGTATAATAAACCTTCATTTTGTTCAAATTTAAAATGACTTTTTAAAATTTTATTGTTAATTCATGTGTTTTAGACAATATTTGGGGTTCTAAATAAAATTTATTGGTGATAATTTAGAGTTTATGAAATATGTTTATTAATGTTTCTAGCTAATGATAGAAGATTTCTCTGGAAGTCTTTTGAGTTAATCTTTTAACCTTGGTGTTTTATGTTTGCTAATGTTATCTAATTTTGAATGCTGAAAACATCTATGTCAACCAGAAGATGGGTATGAGCGGATGTCTTCATGTTTGGAGCAAATTGCATTAGAAAATCCGGATTCTATTACTAGTATAGAACTTGATGCAAAAAATATATTTAAGTATTTATGTAATATTTGATATTTGGTGAATTTGGCTAAGTTTTCTTAAGAAGTCTTCTCCCTTAGTCCTAGTAAACTTGACTAATTTTTTGTGTTATTGTGTTTTACTATTTAATGTGTATCAAGAAATTTAATAATATCAAGTACTTTTGGCAAGATAATATTGTAGATGTGGATATATTTACCATTTTTTTTCATTAATATCTCTTTAAATTTACAAAAGAATTCACAATTAAAAGAGTACACCTACAATTCACAAAACGACCATAAACAAAATTATTATAGATTATTCTCTACAAAAAAAGGTTTGGATTCCACTTAACATGAGAGACGACTCCTTCAGAATATTTCGAGGAAGTCTTCTAGTTGTGTATCAAGAACTTTAATAATATCAAGTACTTTTGGCAAGATAATATTGTAGATATTGATATATTTACCAAATTTTTTTCATTAATATCTCTTTAAATTTACAAAAGAATTCACAATCAAAAGAGTACACCTACAATTCACAAAACGACCATAAACAAAATTATTATAGATTGTTCTCTACAAAAACAAGTATGGATTCCACTTAACATGAGAGATGACTCCGTCAGAATATTTCCAGGAAGTCTTCTACGTCTAGCACATTATATGTTAGAGACTTCTAAGAAGACTTTTACGGAAGGCTTCCAAGTCGTCTTAGATCTGAAAAACCTGCATATCCAAACAAAATAAATCAGTGAGAAATACATAAGATAAAATGAGAAATTGATATAAAATTTGGTTTTCTTTTATGAAAGATGAGATATGGGAGAAAACTCTACCAGAATATCTCATGGAAGATTTACTTGAATGTCTTCTAAACCCTAAATTTACTATTCCCCCAGAAGACTTCCGCGGAAGTCTTCTAGTGCATTATTTATTGAAAGACTTACGAGAAGACTTCCATGGAAGTCTTCTAGTGCATTATTTATTGGAAGACTTACGAGAAGACTTCCATGAAAGTTTTCAAAGTCGTCTCAGATATGAAAAACCTGCATATCCAAAAACATTCAATTGACTTCAAAACATTGAAAATCTTCAAAATAAGGTAAGAATTTAAAACAACAAAATGAGTTTTTAAAAGTTAAGAGCTTTAAGCAACAAGAAGTTACCAAATGATAAAATATGATTTATAGATCTACCTTTAAAGAAGTGAAAGATGAGAACTATGTGATGAAAAACCTGCAAAAGCAAAATAAATAAGTGAGAAAAATGAGATAAAAAAATGAGAAATTGATATAAAATGCTCACATATGTTATTAAATAAGATATATGGAAGAAAGATTCCAAGAAGTCTTTTAGTGCATTAAATGTTAGAAGACTTCCGAGAAGACTTCCATGAAAATCTTCCAAGTCGTCTCAGATTTGAAAAACTTGCATATACATAAGAATTCAATTGACTTCATAACATTGAAAAACTTCAAAAATAAGGTAAGAACTTAAAACAACAAAAAAGAGTTTTCAAAAGTTAAAAACTTTAAGCAACAAAAAGTTACCAAATGAAAAAAATATGATTTATAGATCTACCTCTAAAGGAGTTGAAGATGAGGACTATGTGATTAAAAACCTACAAAAACAAAATAAATAAGTGAGAAACAGAGATAAAAATGAGAAATTGATATAAAGTTTGGTATTTTAAGTTCAAACAAATTAGAGAAAGGTTGGAGAGTTTTAGAATGAGAAAATTAAATTTTGTTGCAGCAATTTTAGAGGAAGATAGATAATGTGTAAATTTTTCTTTATATAAGAAGACAAAAATTCTAATAAAATTAAATATTTTCGATTCAGAAGACTTTCAAGTAAGTTTTCTAATATTAGAATACCTCCTCGAAGACTTACTTGAAAGTCTTCTAGACCATAAATTTACTATCCGCCCATAAAACTTTCGCGGAAGTCTTTTAGTGCATTATTTGTTGGAAAAAATAAGTCACATATACCCTAAACTCAAAATAACTAACTAATTAGAAACAAACACTTCATAAAACTTAAATAAACTTAAAATCTAAATTTATATCACTTAAATGTCTATAATTAAATGATTAGGATTTTTCCCAAACCAAAATTATTAAATTATTTTTAAGATCTAATACACTAGATCTTATGAAAGACTAAGACTTCCACTGGAAGATTTATGAAAGACTTATTGGAAGACTTAACAATAGGCAAGAAACCTAAATTCTTCTAAAATTTTAAGCAGGACATGGTAGCTGAGTCTTTCAGTAAGTCTTCTAGTGCATTATATCTTCGAAAATTTAAGTCTTCCAAAACCCCAAAATCAAATATATTATTAAATCACATACAAAAACTTTATTAAACGTCAAATAGACTTATAAATTGTTTAATATACACAAAACTAAACACCTATAGGTCAAATTTAGTTTGAAAAAATAGTAAGATACCATAATATAACCCTAAAAACACATACAAAACTATAACATAGTTACCAAACCCTAAACCAAAGAATATCATGACTAACTTACATTTACTCATCCATGTTCAAAACTATTCAGTTTTAGTAAATCTAAATTTACATCATTTATAAATGTCTCTAATAACATTATTAGGATTTTTTAATTGAGAAAAATATTTTTTATAAAATTTATAAATATTTTTAAGTATACATCATAAGAAGACTTTCATGGAAGTCTTCTCGTGAGAGAACTTATCTAGTAGCCTTCTCACTCGTAGAATTATAATAGTAAACTACAATACAGTTTTTTTGTTTAGTCATGAGGGTATGTTTGTAATTTCATTAGCCTTTTGATTTACTTTTGCATTTGAATTGAGTTGGGGTACACATATGCATTTAAAATCATGTTTGAGTCATATTTGACAAATATCCCTTGTTTGAGACTCTTAAAATTAATATGTATGCCTTTAAAACTAATTTATACATCTTTATGCATTACTTTATCAAAATAATTTATAAATCTTAAATTAATTATCCTCAATACTATTTATAATTTAATATAACCTAGAAATCTTAAATTATATAAGAAAAACTTGTGTATTCTTACTTTACTATTTTACTTTTTATTTTCCATAGTATCACTAAAAATGATGCAATATATTATCTAGCATAGTATTAGACTAACAAGTATCATGAATTTTAAAAGTTTATAACATTGTTCTTAAGCCTTATTATTCATTTTGAAAAAGTGTTAAAATATTTATAAAGTTTATTAATCAATTGTAAGATTAATACAGTAATGCATAAGAATTTATAAATTAGTTTTAAAAGTTTGTAAATTAATTTTAAATAATGCATAAGTGATAATAAAAGTTTTAAAATATTTAATGACTTTAGTGATAAATCCTCTTGACTATTTTTAAATTGGAAAATCCTCAATTAAGTTTTGAACATTATAAAGACACAACTTAATTCCATTAACGTCTATCAACCTCCTTCATGGTACTTTAGAAGGAGGGTGACAGATGTTAACGAAATTAAAATTGAAATTTCTTTCGCCAAATTTTTAGTTAAGGAGTTGTTTAATGATTAATCTTTTAGTTGAGAGATTTTATTATAAAAAACTCATTATAAATCTCCAACTTTAATCCTATCAACGTCTTTCACTATTCGTCATGGTATTTTAACAGTATGATAGAGGTTAACAAAATTCTTTCCTCGAAACTTTAGTTAAGGGGTTGTTTAACGATCCATCTTAGCTGATGGTTTTATTACTAAAAGCCCAAAATATAATATGTAATTTGGTAAGAGATTTATTACACTTGTTGTATGTTACATCCAATCTTGTATTCTTAATCTATTTCAGGTTCCATCCCGTGTTTCTTTGCTTTGTTGTTCTCTAGTTAAAGGTTTTACATCAAAACGAGCTTCGTCGTCTCCTTGTCTTGTCTAATCCTTTCTTGGTAGGATCCATCAACTTCAAGAAGCATTGAAACCTCTATTACTAGAGCTCTATAATCATATTTTAAAGTAGAAATATTGTAAGTGCGTACCTGAAGAGTCAGGGACCTGACTATCTCTTCTGAAGTTTTGATCTTTTCTGCATCATCAAGCTGCATTAACACCGCAACTTCAAGCTTCTTGGAAGTCGTTCCAAGTTCGGCTTCTAGTTGTTTTGTCTTCCGGGTAAGCTCTTCCACCTGAGATTAAAGAAGTTATTTACAGAAACATTCATACGGATAAAATGGTGGGACCATAACCTGTGCTTTGAGTACTGATATCTCCTGGTTAAGGCACTGATTCGATTTCTTAGTCCCTTCTTGGAGCAACTCTGTATCTGTTATGTCAGTGGTGAAGTCCGAAGTATTCCCAACGGATTCGACGGGGCTCGATTTTATCGACAAAGGAAACAACTCAACAGAACCTCTACGTGAAAACGGGAGACCACAAGTGACCGAGTGTCTTACAAGAGAGGAGGTGTCTGATTTGGAAGCACAATGCTTGGTACGTTGTTTACCTTCTTGGTTAACAGAATCAAAAGAAGCAAGCCTGGAGAGTTGACGTATACCTTTCAGGTTAAAACTACTTGAAGAGGTGTGACTTCCTCCTGAAGTTTCACCTATGGTTTTAAGATCAGGTATCTTGGACTGTCTGAAGAAATCAAAGGAATCCACTCTAAGAAGCTGACGCTGTGGTGTTGTACCAATGTCGTCCATCTCGTTAATGCTAGATGGTAGACTTGCGTTTGAGAATCTGGCACTGTTGGCTGGAGTTCCTAAATATTCTCTAACTCCTTCGAGTTTGATATAGCAGTCATCACAAACACGGTAAGGCCTGTTGGTCTTGGGAGCCATGGCTGCTGCTAAAGACTTCTTGCTAGTGCATGCGGCACAGAAGACACTCCCACAGTTGTAACAGTTGTGTAGCTTCCTCATGTAATTAAAAGGATGGCGACAACCAGAACACCTAGAACTATCCGTACCCGTAATCGGTTTGTGAAGACAAATGGTTGCTGTGTAGTTAGAACCACACACTACTTTCCTCACTTGTTTACCTTTCAAAGCTCTCACAAGTGTCGGCATACGTCTGTACTCATTATCACCGTGTCCTAGCTGTCCGTTTGATCCTCTACCCCAAGTGTAAACCTCGGCTTTCGAGTTCAAAACCGCGATATGGTGAAACCCGCAAGCCACTTCTTGGACACAACTCTTTCCCAGACCTCCTTCCATGCAAGAAGGAGCTTTCACAACGTTTTCGTGACCCGGATCAACAATTCCCATTGCATAAACTTGTCCAGACGCAGAGAGAGCAACCGTAATGCTCTGGCCACAAGCTACTTGCTGAAAGCTAGTTGCATCCAGCTCCGTTACACAAGATGGGATTAGTCTAGACTCTTTTTTGCCCCCATGTCCGAGTTTCCCATCCTCTCCATCACCCCACGTAAATAGCTTTCCCGCTGAGGTAGCCTCACCGAAAACACTGACAACAGCAGCTGAATGCCAAACGCCACAAGTTATCTTTATTGTTCTGCATCCACTTAGCGCCTCAACTTCTCTTGGTACGCTTGTGCTGACACGATCTCCATGTCCAAGCGCACCGAAAGTACCATCACCATATGTAAACAACTTACCTTCTGATGTCACAAAAGCTGTATGCCAAGGTCCACAAGAGATGGCTTTCACATTTATACCCTCCATCTGGCCAAGGATTCGTACTGGTTTCCAATGGCTAGCTTCACTACCAAGTCCAAGAAGACCAGCATTGTGAGCTCCATCTCCCCAAGTATATAAGTCCCCTGAGGATGTTACAGCACAAGTGTGAAACTCCCCACAGTCAGCTAACTCCACCGATGATCCACCAAACTCATCGATGAGTTTCGGTTGCGGAGCGTAGGAACAAACTCCATGTCCTAACCTGCCACCAGATTCTTCTCCCCAGCTGTACATCTGTCCCTGCTTTGTGACCAACACTGCATAATTGGTGCCACAGGAAATGCTCTGGGCATCAAGTGCCACATGTGATTTCAGAACTTTGGGCAAAAAGGTTTCACCCGTCAGGGAAGAACTGCTTTCACTTTTGTGCATGCCACCACCTCCTAATAACCCATCTCCAATACTTTCTCCCCAAACAAAGACATCACACAGAGACTTCAAGTCCTCAAAAGTAGATCCTTGACTAGAGGAGCTCACTGCGCTAGAAACGGTATATTTACTTGTATCAACCGCAGGGGAATGATTAGTAGATCGATTCTCTAAAGTCTCGGGAGATGTGCTATGAGGTTTATGAACCAGCTCGTCCAAAGAGAGTGCCCTTAGTACTGCAGTTTGTGACAACACCTCTGAGAAAACTTTTCCTAGTCTCTGTGGAGTGTTATTGTGAGATCCTGAAGCTTTTTTTGCATGTTCCTGCAAAATTACCAGATGATATTAAGTAGGTAACAACTCCTGAAGCAAGAAAAGAAAAAAAGAGTAAGAATAAAACCTCGCAGCTTGTATCACTGCTGACGGATCTGATGTTGGACATTGAATTATTGTTGGAGCTACTTTGTTCTCCATAGTCAGGAACAAAGCTATGGCTTCTAGAGTGAAGTACCAATGCAGAGGAGCAGTTTCGTGAGAGAAGAGCGCGAAGGGTTGTGATCCAGAACTCAGCTTCATCCTTGTCCTTGCATACCTATCCACAAAGTTCAATACATGCTTATCATATATGCTTAAACAAGAGAGCAAAATACTAATAATACTAACCAAATCAAGAGAACGGTCGCCATATATAAGAGAAAAAGACTGATATTCCTTGGTGGGTTGAGGGTATCGTCGGAAAACTGACTGAAAAGTTATGACAGTAACATTCAGAAGCTGCAGCAAAACTGTGACCAGAGATTATGATGATTCATATACATTTAAAACTTACAGTTCGCTGTCCAGGTATGATCCTTGTCACAGAACTCAGTTTAAGACGTTTCTCTGTTTTCCCACAGTACCATAACAAAAAGATTTCATCCTGCAAAAGCATTTGAGACAAAACACAATATCAAGTCACAATGATTTCTTCTGGAGCTGTAAAGGCCATGGATGCATACACTTGAAAGCCGAAAAGGGTAGAATTTAGGTTTCCCACGCCTGCCGTATTTCAAAAGATACGCTCCTTTCTTCAAAATTGCTATCGCCTGCATCATGTTTTTTTTTTTCAAAGATTAAACTTTACCCAAAAAAGAAAAGCTCAAGAGAGTTGAAACGCACAGACCTGATCGTTCTCCCTATCCGTGGGAAGACTTCTCTGGGAACAAGCCATCCCAAGTTCAGTAGATACTTTGATTTGCCAAAATAGCTGATAAGTGGAAAGAGAGCAGCAAGTGAGTCAAATGCTCGCCCCATATAATAGATAAAACCCCCAGGGCTTGTTGCTTCATCCGTTTACAAGTGTTGTTTTTGATGATTTCTCCTGTGGAAGTGATGTTGCGTTCATCTCACGTAATAGACCAAAAGATATGTAATCTACAATCATTTCGTTTATCAATCGAAACATAAATGCGATGTTGCATTACACACCAAAAGATCAAGACAGAAACACACCTAGTTCCTTGGCTCACACGGCACAATTCCAAAAAAAATAATCTTTTTCTCAACGAATCAAATCGAATTGAAATAACGCGACATACAGATGTTGAGGGCGAGAGGAGCTACGCACAATTTATCTCCTTCCCTTTCTGCGTCCCCTCGTCTAGGTTTCTCGCTTGACTTTCTCGAGAATCACAAAGATTTGTGTTGAATTTGGAAAAAAAAAAAACAAGAGGAGATTTGTGACCGAAGCGACGATGACAACAACATATATGAAAGATTCTCCTTTTGTTGGTCTCAGATGTGTTTTTCTGTTATTTACAGTTGTTTCGTTTCTTCTCTTCTTTATTTTTCTCATTCTCTTTCTTCTAAGCTTCTCAAATCATTTTTTTGACCCACTGAAAAATAAAAAAAACGGTTATCGAATTTCTGGTACAGTTTATATATCCCCAACAATACGGACAATGTTAAATGTGAATGTTATGTCGTTTTGGTCTCGGGCCCATTAGTGGGCTTACTGTTTTGTTCAGAAAAGACAAGAAGAGTGGCCTGGATAGTTTCAATCCCATGACAAATATCAGCTCTCGCTGAGCTGGTAAAAGAGGTTGTTATGATGGGTCCCGCGCATAACAAACTTTCGTCTTCTTTATTAAGAGAAGCGATACAGAGTTACAAAGAGAAATGAAGAAACAAAGCAAGCGACATAGAGAGAGAGAGAGAGACAATTATAGTAGGGAGAGAAAGTTTGCGATCAAGATAGACAAATCCAACAGTGTTCCTAGCTCTTGTGATCCAAGCTCTTTCTCCAGTTTAGGCTACTAATCTTCGTCGTTGGAAGGCTTAGAGGCGAACAAAGAGCCATCCTCGTCGTATTCGCTGTGATAGTCTTCCCTGGTGTACGTCTTGTTAAGAAGCTTGTAATAGTTGCACATAAACACAAGCGATATCTATCTTGGTATCTTATATATTGTCTCAAACTAATCAATAGTGAAAAGCATGAGAGTTCGCTTCTCTCCCAGACATTAGAAAACGAAGACTGGGTAAACAATTCTTGTGTGTTCTTACTTGCTTAGTCACCTAGAACTAGATCGAATCACTCGCAAACTTAAACGAAGTGAAACAGATTAGATTAGCGAATTGAGTCTCGGTTCTTAACAAGTGCTATCAGGGCCAAGTTACCGGCTCTGATATTCTGGATCTAGTTTGTGGTATTCTGGTTGAGTGCTGTGTGTGATTCTGTAATTGTTGATAGATCTCTATGGAGTTTGTTCATGCGAGATTCAAAATGGAGAAGTTCGATGGTTCTGGTGATTTCGGAATGTGGAAATTTAAGATGCTGATGCAGCTTGAGCTTCAAGGTTTCGGTAACTTTCTCAATGAAGAAGTTATCAAGGATGCTAAAGAAGAAAAAGTCTCGAGCTCTAAGGCTGAAGTTGAAGCTACGAAAGATCCTCTCTCTAAGGAGAAAGACACTCGTGCACATAACTTGATATGTTCAAGCTTAACCAATATGGTTCTAAGGAAAGTCATGAAAGAAACAACAACTTTGAGAGTATGCAAAGCTCTAGCGAGAGACTATCAAACTAAGAGTCAACCTAATTAGATCCATTTCAAGAAAAGCTTTGCGAGTTATAAAATGGTGGAGAGCAAAAGTATTGAAGCAAATCTCGACACTTTCCTAAAGCTTATTGATGATCTTGAAAGCTTGGACATTCATGTCACGAATGAGGATCAAACAATTCAAATACTTACGAGTCTTCCTCCTCGGTAAGATTCTCTTGTTCATACTTTGAAGTATGGAAATGGGAAGGAAACCTTGACAGTCTAAGAAGTGACTACTTCTGCGTATGCATAAAGAAGCTGTGTTGAAAGAGAAAGACTGAACTGGAAGGTCAAGATCAAATACAGAAGGTCTGGTAGTTACTAGAGGAAGAAATGATAAGCGTGGTGGAGGTCATGGAAAGAATCCATCTAAGAGAAAAGATTACAGGTCCAAGTCAAGGACTAAGTATCCTACTAAGTCTAAAAAATGTTGGGTATGTGGTAAGGAAGGTCATTTCAAGCGTGATTGTCCAAACAAGAAAGATAAATCCTATGAGACGACTAATGTTGCGCATGACAAGGAACATCCTATGATACTTACTGCTAGCATTCAAGAAACAAAAGAGGAGTGGGTGTTAGACTTATGATCTTCTTTCCATATCACTCTAAAAAACACATTTTGTTTGATCTTGAAGAGTTAGAAGGAGGGAAAGTTCTAGTGAGGAATAATACCACCAGTGAAGTCAAAGGAATTGGAAAACTCAAGATAGTGAATCCTGATCAATCTACTGTTGCATTAACAGAGGTCAGTTACATGCCTAATATGGGCATGAATCTAATTTCTTATGGACAGCTTGAAAATCATGGATGCAACTACGAGGGAAGTGACTACAAGGTTAATTTCTTTAAACAAGGAAAGAAGGTTCCATCTGGTTGTTATAAAGACGGATTGTACTATCTTCAAGAAGTTGTTGCTAGCGCAGAAGCTAAAGTTGCTAGAGCTGAAGTTATTATGACCAAGAGATGGCATTCAAGACTTGGTTACACGAGCTTGAAGAACATGAATGTGCTGGTTAAGAAAGGCTATCTTGATACTAAGGAATTTCATACTTTGGATTCCTGTGAAGAATGTGTTTTAGGGAAAGCTCATCGTCAACCATTTCCTACAGCTAAACACAACTCAAAAGCTATTCTAGATTATGTTCACTCAAATATATGGGGATCACCATCTAATGAAGAAAGCTTATCGGGCTGCAGATACTTCCTAGCGATCATAGATGATTATTCTAAGAAGATCTGGATAAGATTTCTAAAAAAGCAAGGATGAGGTTTGTGGGAACATAGTTGAACGGAAGGGTCTAGTTGAAAAGCAAACCGACAAGAAGATCAAGTGCTTACGCACTAACAATGGTCTAGAGTTCTGCAACACGCTAATGGATAAGATGTGTAAGGACTCAGGTATCAAACGACACAAGACTTGCGCTTACACTCCACAACAGAATGGAGTTTTAGAAAGGATAAATAGAACTATTGCGGGTAATATCAGTTGTATGTTAGCTGAGTCGGGCTTGGAAACGAAGTTTTGGGCTGAGGCTGCATCTACTGTGGTTTATCTGATCAATAGAACTCCAAGTGCTGCAATTGAGTTCAAGCTACCAGAAGGGGTGTGGTCAGGGGTTAAAGTGGAGTATGGTCATCTAAGGAGATTTGGTTGTGTAACTTATGTTCACACGGTTTAAGAAAAGATGAGTCCTAAAGCAGTTAAAGGCATTTTCATGGGATATCCTCATGGGACTAAAGGATATCGTGTGTGGCTTCCGGAATCAAGAAAATGAACAACCAGCAGAAATGTGGTCTTTCGGGACTCATGATTTAATCGGTTTTCAAATATTTTCGAGTAAAAAAGAGTCACAAAAGACATTAGGGAACCTGTTACATCCAGCGATAGAATTTATTGGTTTACGAAATAGGATTTAGATAGTGGAATCTAGAATTGCTAGGTTTCTATTTGTTAGGATGCTGGTTAGCATTTTGATTAGGTTAGTTAGTATTGCGGTTAGGTTGCGTTGTTAGTATTTGTTGGGGTAGTTGTTGACTAACTTGCGTGTGAAGTGTTCTATTAAGTTGCAGCTAGTAAGTATGTTGATTATGGAAACCTTAAAGTCAAGAGTGAAGATAGGTTCAGAGGAACTGGAATGTGGCATGGACTGGAAAAATGGGAGTGAACAAGACTTCAGCGGGAAGGACTTCATCAGTTTTTGGGGAAAAGGAAGATCGAGAAAGGTTTTGAGTGATCAGGAACAAGGTTGATATCTATCTAAGGACAAGATAGTATCATGGGAAATGAGAATGTTCAGGAAGAGGAAAAGTAAGAAGATGATCCAGTGATCATTCAAGTGAAGAGATATGAAGGTGATCGTGGCAACCTGCAGGAGAAAAATCAAGGGACAATGGTAGAAAAAGAAAGTGATTATGGAGACGAGTTGAGAATTAGTGAACCATGGGAGGTCAAGAAATTAAGAGAAGGATTCAAGACCAAGGGGAATGCTTTGTGATGTATCAAGGTGAAGCGAGTTCATAATCAGAAGTGTGTGAAGGCCCAAAGAAATCAAAAGAAGACATCAAAGGCGAGCCGATGAAGAAACACATCAAATGACCAAGACCGCAAGACAAATAAATCTAAGGAGAAATTATCATCAAGGAGGAGCATGTCGTGAAGCTGAGCAATTGGACATCTAAAAATTCGAAGGCGAATTCTATTAAGGGGGGGGGGAGAATGTAGTAACCCTCCTGAAAGGGTAAAATCGTCGAGATCGACAAGTTGGAATTTCGAGCCAAGCTTTTGGGGATCAAAGTATGATGAGGAATGTTGAGTTTTGGTCACATCAAACTTGACATGGTTCAAAGAAAACAGAAGATTGGTCGAGCATCAACTTGGTGTTTTAGTCACGGGCGATAAGGATCGATCGGGAAATTTTGAAATACGAGGTGGTAGAAGAATTGATAGTGAGTGAACATGAGTCAAATAAGCTGCTCGACCATGGTTAGACAATGAGTTAGATTGATCAGAAGGATGTTTCAGATAGCTTGGTGCTGGACGTTGGACCGGCGGAGTAGATTTCATGCCTTTTGTATACAGTATTTTGATTTGTGTTTAATTGACTCGATTTGGCATTAGGTCGGACCCAGTCTTGAATCATTTCAATGTATGAATGTTTATTGAAAGTAATAAATTATTTTTACATGCGCATCATGAGTACTCTGATATTTGACTAGTCTGGTCTAACACAATGTTAGGTCTTGGTACGGGTTGGAAAGCCTTAAGTCTTGATGTAACGGAACCGTTAACTCTTGGTACGGGTTGCAAAGTCTTATGCCTTGATTTAGCGGGACGAGTTAAAGGATGAAATAGTCTAAGGAGACTATGATTCTGGACGTTAAGGATGGAAATTTTAAGTAGAGGGAGTTCGAGGCCAAAAACTCAAACCTGAAGCGAGAGAGGAGAGAGGTTCAGCGGAATTGGACTTTGGTATGGACTGGACAAATGGAAAGCAATAAGACTTCAGTGGAAAGGACTTCATCAGTTTTTGGGGAAAAGGTAGATCGAGAAAGGTTTTGAGTAATCAGGAACAAGGATGATATCTATCTAAAGGACAAGAAAGTATCATGGGAAATGAGAGTGTTTCAGAAGAGCAACAGTAAAAGGATGATCCAGCGATCATTCAAGTGAAAAGGTATGGAAACGATTGTGGCAACCTGGAGGAGAAAACTCAAGGGACAGTGACAGGAAAAGTAAAGGGTTATGAAGATGAGTTGAGAATGAGTGAAGCATGGGAAATCATGAAGTAAAGAAAGGAAAGGATTCAAGACTAAGGGGAATGCTTTGAGATGTATCGGGGAAAAGCGAGTTCAGAATCAGGAATCTGGATGGAGACAAAAGAAATCGAAAGAAGACATCAGAGGCGAGGCGACGAAGAAACCCATTAAATTACCAAGACCGCAAGACAAGTCATCTAAGGAGAAATTGTGATCAAGGAGGAGCATGTCGTGAAGCTGAGAAATTGGACATCTAAAAATTCGAGTATGAATTCTATTAAGGGGGAGGGGGGGAGAATGTGTTAACCCTCTCGCATGGGTAAAATGCTCGAGATCAACAAGTTGGAATTTGGAGGCAAGATTTTGAGGATCAAAGTATGATGAGGAATGTTGAGTTTTGGTCATATAAAACTTGACATGGTTCAAATAAAATAGAAGATTAGTTGGGCATCAACTTGGTAGTCGAGTCGCGGGCAATAAGGACCGATCGGAAATCTTGAAATACGAAGTGGTAGAAGAATTGATCGTGAGTGAACAATGAGTCGAATAAGCTACTCGACCATGGTTAGACAATGAGTTAGATTGATCATAAGGACATTTTGGAATCATAACATTTTTGGAAGCACGACTTTGTAGAAGCACGACGTTTCCGAAGCACGACATTTTTGGAAATTTTTTGTATCAATAAAATATTATTTCGGAGACAAAATAAGTCGGAAGCAGGACGGGAATCAATCAGGATGGGAAATGAGCACGACGGGAAAACACGAAGTTGGGCGAAAACCCTAATTTCAGTATTATGGATATTTTTGGCGAAAGCTGGAGGCTTGAGAAATATTTTACGTGAAGTCAGCTTTCAGTTGGGGATTTATTAAAAATATTCAAAGCATCAGAACGATCGAAAAAATATCCGGGGTTAATCGCGGGTCAAAAATATGTCGAAAGGGTCAAAATCGGTTGAATGGACCGAAAAGCACGAGGTGGCTCAATGCAAGAGATCAGAACATGGTCTCAACTGCCTAGCAAGCTATTGTCTACGCAACCACAAGGTGTCGCCGCGCATGGGAGTGGTACATGCAGTCTGACATGTCGTAGCACGAGGTGTCATCACACATGCAACCGAACCATGCTGATCAACATGTGGGCACTGTGGTGTTGCCTTGCATGCAGCCATAACGTGTCTACGACATCTGGAGGACGTGGTGTCACCTTGCATGCCATCCTGGTCATGCATCCAGCCATGTGGAGCATGAGGTGCCGCCGTGCATGCGTCCGGAGCCATGCGAAGCGACACACATGTTGCCACCAACCTGAATCTGATAGGTTGCTGCTTCCTATAAATACCCCCACGACCCCAGATCATTTCAAAACATCCAGACCTGTACAAAGCCAGTTAAAAACGTGAGAAAAAATAGACAAAGAAAGCAAAAGTTTTTGAGCTTTTTCGAGAGTTTTAGAGAGTTTTCGAGATCAGTTATTCTACCGATTTTGAGTGAATGCCTAGGGAAGGTTCTGTTCATCTGAAGCTCTGTCTATATTAGTACGTCCAAGGCAGTCAATTTCTTTGATGATCAAGTGGAGGTGCTGTCCAGGATCAGTTTAGTTCCACGAGTTCAAATCAATGGAAGTTCTGAAGCTCCATACTCCGCCGTGAAGTATGAAGAATCGTCCAACAGCTAGAGAAGATTCTTCTCAAGTTGTGTTATGTCCATACCAGTATAAGGGGAGGTTATGTCCAAGTCAAGATCAGTCTAGTCCAGCCCACTCAAGTCATCCATTGGATTTTGGCCAAGTCCTCACCGATCAACCATCTGCTTATCTACATAGGACACTGTGAGTTGGTATTGTTTGAATTCCGTTTGGAATTTAGGATAGTTTATGGTTATGCTTGAGTTCCACTTGGAAATTTGGATAGATCGAGTTGCATATAGAGTAGAATGCTCACGCTATTGCATGATAGAGTCCTTAGAGTTATTTTATTTCTGAATCGAACTCAATTTAGCACTGGCTAAGCTGAGATGATATGGAATTAAGACTGAGTTAATAACCGGACTAGGACTAGGGTGCATCATGTTTTACATTCTTTCTTGTTGATATGGTTGAGTGCAGGTTCCCGTTATCTTTAAAGATAATTTTGCAGCAGGAGACCGAATTAACTATGTAAAACACCCCCGATCATAAATGACCGGAAATGACACGGTCGATGCTCCCTGAAAGCCGATCCAAGGTTCCCGGAATACTTCCGAGTTCTTTAGACTAGCAATCAGAAGACACCAACGTTCCTATCGGACATCGCCCGAGGCTTTTCAATCCGAGCGAGCAAATACCCGATAGTTGGTTCGTCCGGACAAGGACTAATATCATATGAAACCCGTACTTTAAAAACATTCTTTATAAATTATATATTTATTCATTCAAAATAATTTTACACAAATGTAATAGATTAACCTCGAGGTTTTCGGAAAACAATATTTATACATAAGATTGATTAAAAATTACTTTGAAGGATAATAAAACTACTACTGGCTAATGTTGTTCCTTCCCATCCTAAAGTAAGGTCTCCCGCATATTGGTTACCTGCAACATAAATGAGTCATGAGTAACTAGTTTACTCAGTGAGTTTAATCCCACCCCCAACATATATTAGTAATATCCCGAGCAGAGAACTCCATTTGAATGCAGAGGAAATATATTCCTTAATTATTACATATATATAAGGCCTATCTTTTATCGATGTGAGTCATATCTTAAAGATCACATCCACGATACCCGTCATTAACTCATACTTATAATATATATATATATGCTAAACCCGGAAACCACCAAGGCTAACCGAGCCTAGCGGGAAATAAATATAACCATCATCTCCATCGTATATTCCAAGATTGAACATCTAACGCTGCATGCAGTTACACAGCCTCCAGGGTGCGACCCCATCATTGTGTCTTCGTGACCTTTCTCCATATCGCAGGACCAATTCACGATAATGCGGGACTTTCGGAAGAGTGAGTATACGATAAGACTTCACATGATTCATACTTACATACTTAGTAATATACCTATATTTTAGTACTTGAGAACAAGTACTGAATTCTTAGTAGTTCTTTAGTGTTTACACAAGGCAAACAATTCATAATTAAATATAGACCAGGAGACAATACTTAATCAATCATCTATATTTAGTACGCAATCATACTATACTCATTCATAACTTATTCATCATACATCTAGACTCACCTTTGATTATATGAGATTGGCTAAGGAAGACTAGACTCGACCTCAAGCTAATCACACTCCCTTCACTTCTGATTCAGAACGTTCACAAGGAAGGATCCGATTGATCCCACCACTGACCTTGACCACTGACCTAAAACAAAGCAGTTCGGTACACAAGATCATTAATCCAACAGTTCGGTTTCGAAGAAGAAACTTAAATCAGATCTTATCAGTTTAGTACAGGACAAAGCTTAGCAGTTCATATCAACTCATACTAGATCAGGATATGAAAAGTTCAGACCATAGACAGCTCGGCTCAGACCAGTACTAGACAAGATCAAATTGAGTTCAGTTCCGTTATCCAGTCATTTCATAACAACTTAGCTAGCGGTTCCATGAGGTTGATTCAAACTGAAACTACACAAGTCTGAACCATACAAGTGATCCGTGTAGTAGCTTAACCTATCACCAACTGGTTCTATTCAGACTGATCAGACAACAACGGCGCAGAACTTACCGGTTTTACTTTAGTGATGGATGAACTTGGTTGCTCACTCTCTTCATACTAAGATCACGTCCTGATCTTCAAACAAAAGAGATCAAGATTCGGTTCAAATCAGGATAGAACAGAGTATGTCTTAGGGTTTACTCCAGACATGAAGCTTCCCTAAAACTGATTTGATTAAACTGATCCGAACAAACTCATTTAAGGTCTTACCGGTTCCATACTTGAGATTGATAAGCTGAGAAGTGATCTCATGAATCTTCTGGACCATCCAATAATTATTCCACACACCAAAGTCACTGATTCAAGGCATAAGAAGGTTGGAAAGGGCTGTTCATGCTCCTGTGTTTAATCTCTGATTTTTCCTGAATTTTTTTCTCACAGTTTTCTCTGATTTTCTCTCAAATTCTCACTGATTTTTCTCTGGTTTTTTTGCAGGTTATGGACGACCAGAAGGAGAGAAGAAGGTGTTTTATAGCATTGTGGTTGAGGACTCTTACTAGGTTCAATGGGAGGAGGTAAGGGTTCATTGTTGGTTTCACAGTGACCGAATTATCCAGTGAGGCTGTGTTGAGGGGATTCAGACATGGTTTCAGGTTGTCGGATTGAGAGAGGTTTCGGTGGAGCTTTTATAGTTTGACCTAAACGACAAAGTGGATATTTGTGAATGTTATGTCATTTTGGTCTCAGGCCCATTAGTGGGTTTACGGTTTTGTTCAGAAAAACAAGAAGAGTGGGCTGGATGGTTTCAAGCCCATGGCAAATATCAGCTCTCGTTGAGCTGGTAAAAGAGGTTGTTATGGGGGGTCCCGCACGTAACAAACTTCATCTTTTTTATTAAGAGAAGCGATACAGAGTTACAGAGAGAAATGAAGAAATAGAGCAAGCGAGATAGAGAGAGATACGATTAAAGCAGGGGGAGAAAGTTCGTGATCAAGATCAGGCCCGTCTCAATGTGTTAATGGACCTTGTGCAGGTATTATAAGAACAACATTAGATTCTTTGAAAAAGGACCCTAACATTTTTTTAAAAGGGCCTAAATTGTAACTAAAATTTCTTAAAAAATTTTTGGACCCTGTGCAAATGTTCCTTGTGCACACCCTCAGAGACGGGCCTGATCAAGATAGAGAGATCCAGCAGTATTCCTAGCTCTTGGGATCCAAGCTATTTCTCCAGTTCAGGCTACTAGTCTACGTTGTCGGAAGGCTAGAGGGAGACAAAGAGTCGTCCTCGTCGTAGTCGCTGTGATAGTCTTCTCCGCTGTACGTTTTGTGAAGAACCTTGTAATAGCTGCACATAGACACAAGCGATATCAATCTCGGTATCATCTCTTCTATTGTATCAAACCGTTAAATAGTGAAAAACATGAGAGTTTGCTTCTGTCTCCAATCATTAGGAAACGAAGACTGCGTAAACAATTTTTGTGTGTTCTTACTTGCTTAATCACCTAGAACTAGATCGAATCACTCACAAACTCAAACGAAGTGAAACAGATTAGATTAGCGAATTGAATCTCGGTTCTTAGCATTAAACATTGTTAGAAGCAAAGTGCAGTCGTTAGGCATATTCATGTACACATTAAGCATCATAACCTTTCAGATATACATGCGACACAGTTTTGTTCAATGCAAGATTATATACGATCGATCAAACTATACTTACCAATCAACTCTAATAGGTATGTAAGTTCACTTAAGAGTTACACAAACACAATTTATCTTTATACGGTTCTAACTTTTTTTTTTCTGAATGAATGTTAAATTATATTCACCAAAAAACTATTTTACATCAAGTGCATCATAGTTTTTAGAGTTAAAAAAACAAAGTAAGAACCTATTTTCTCCTATCTCCTCCCAAACCAATACTGCAAGACACCACTAAGTTTCCATCCCTTCGCACCCAACAAACTCAATTTATTTCTGATGCTTTGGTCGATGATTTTCTACAAAGCTTGTAAACGCAACGGCTCCTCCCCATGTCTTCTCTTATTATGCTCTCTCCAAAGAATGTGTATGTCACGTTGAAAAGCATACCTGATGCAGAATAGCTTTTTTTGCTTATACTCGCTTGTCTTTGATGATCAACTGAAGTATGCTGATGGTGATGTTCTTCCATATCTGCGACGAGAAAACAATCAAAGAATATATGGTTACGGGTATCAGTAGCACTGTTACAGAATACACAAGCAGTCAAGCATCATCAACTCCAGCACTCCATTTTGACACACTGTCCATTTTTTGAGAGTCTATCCAACATTGCGAGAGCCAGGTGACAAAAGAATATTTCAGGGTTCCTTGTGCAAACCAGACCCCATGAGACCACACACATTGCGGCTTTTCCTCTCTAATTTGATACCAAGTGTCACGAGCAGAAAAATTCCTTTTATACTCGGTGCGATGTCTCCAATGATCCATGTCTTCTTCATGAGAATAGTGATTCACTTTGTCCCGTATAGTGTCTAGCTCCTGTTCAATGTCGTGGGCAGCGAGTTCTGTGTCTTCTTCGTCTCCACAGGTTTCAGCTTCCTCAACAGAAGCTTTCCGTCTAATATCCATATCAATGATTACTCTCTCTCCCAACAAATCAGAGAGCACACCTGTCTCATACCATTTCTCATACCAAAAGGAAGAGTGTTTACCACTACCAATTTTCTTCATATGGAAATTTCTTGCAATGCTGTTCAACTTCAAGATCTTCTTCCACATTCATGAGCCTCGTTGAATCTTACAGCTTATCTCCCATTTTTTTTTTCTTTTCCAAGTAAGTTGATACACTAAAATTAAGTGTTTCACTACTGTAAGCTAACAGCATAGATGTAGTACTTGAGATTCAATTCAAGAGGACCGTTCTTAAACTTTGTTTCTATGAGATCAATATCAAGCTAAGACCGAGTAGTGTAAAAATAGTAAAATAAAGCAAGCAACAGAGACGGGTTAGTTTGGTTTCAGATTATAAAAGAGCAAAGCCTAGGGTGAATAATCGGAAATCAATGAGCATGAGCCAAACATTTATTCAGGGAACAAATAGTAGCAAGTATTAAACTTGAAAACCAAGCAAGATTGATCCACTTTCGTGGCATCTATTCTTTTATCATGCATTCCTAATATCTAAATTGTCGTTTGAATCAGAGAAAGATGATAAACATTATGATCAGATTCGATATGTTCACAATTCTCCTTGACATCGACTTTCGTTGTTTAAGGACAAATCACCCATCTATGCTCTTTCTAGCAACCTATAGCACTTTTGATGAATATATTTAACTTGAAATCAGAGACTAAGTTGTCAGTTTATCCTCAGCATTACGTTCATCTATAGATGGAGAAAATCAAAACATCAATCCTTATTAGTGTTTAGCTCCTGAATCGATGATCTCTTAACACCCTAGACTAAGAAAATCGACTACTCAGCCATAGCCACAGATATCACAGAGATAAGAGATGGAGAAAACATGATGATAGATTGCAGGAATAATAAAAATAGAGTTTAAGATTCTTCTCAAGAGTGTGTAGAGATCCTTCTCCCTTAACAAGATTACAAGCTTTCTCTCTCTAAAAATATATCTCTAAAATCACCTAGTATGTGAAAGGAATAAGAAAGGATCTTTTTGCATGCTGTGGCGGCCCATGAGTAAAAAGGAGGATCCTAGGTAAAATCCCAAAATATTAGAAGGTTCCTTAAAAATCTCGAGCAGCCGAGCGGCTGCTCTGTTCATGATCATCCAACATGCTGCTCTGTCTGCTTGCTCCACAAGAAAACTCCAATTTGCATTATTTTTTTCATTTGTCCCTCCAAGAGCCACCAAGCCTACTCCAGACCTGAAATGACTCGATAAAGACCTGGAAACAGTTTATAAAGCACATTTACATTGTGTCAAAAACACCATATATAAATTTCTCCAGACTTAGATCCTTGTCTTCCCTCAAAAACAATTAAGTATCAAGAGCAGGGAGAAAGAGTTGAAAACGCGGGAACTCTCAAATTTTCCGGAATCATACTTCAATCGCAAATCTCTGAACAATACAAGGAACAAACTAGGAAAACACACCCTTACCAAAACCCTACTGATTTCTGTTCAAATCGGCCCTATACTCTATATCTCAATTAAGAGTGGTGTGAGCTTCTTGTTACATGCATCATTCAGGGTAGACGACGCTATGTATAAAAGAAGCTTATTTAATGGTGGAGTCTTATTAGGGGTTACCTTATCGATGTAGAGGATACATGATATCGCACAAAATTGACATAGATGATGGATCCATTAATGTCCACAGCCCCCACTTGTTTTGGTTCCTCTTTTTTCTTCAAATACTAAACTCGGCACCCACTAATTTGTTCATCCAACCTGAGACATTGTTGCTTTGTTCTATCTTCTCCTTCTTCATCATCTTTTTTCTTTCATTTTTTTCCCTCAAGATGATAATGTGATGACGAAGGAGGTAATTAAACATCGTTTCCGTACCTCTGGTGGTTCTGATTTCACCATTTTCTGAATCTCCACTTTTTTTCTTATATATATGTTTTGGAACAGTCACTTTTTTTTGGTCCGCCTGCTCTCCTCTGCTAATCGCTTGTACTGCATCAAGAATGATGTGGCCATCAAATCCATGTCTAAACCATAGGTCGACAAGAATCATTACTCAACCACCTAGAGAACAACCCAAGACATATGCTCAGTAAATCAGCCATATCTTACAGACCAGAAGGAATTTATCCCCTATCTTCCCAGATTCTAAATTCAAAGAAGGTCCAATCAAAATTGGAATCATACAAAGAGCTACTCAGACCAGGAAGATAGAAATTTTACAAACCGGATGTTTGTCATCCGGTCCATCCGTGAGTACTAGGCTTTGGAAGAAGATTTAAGCCCAACAAAAAACCGGCCCGAACCAAAATCAATTTTAGAAGTCAAGAAAAGTTTATCGGCTTTCCAGAAAGCCCAAGATACAAATTGGAAGATATGATCAATTTCCTAAAACCGTCCAAACCAGTTCTGCACTTGCCTTATTTGGGAGATCCGGGATCCAGATCAGACCAACCTCAAAAATTGCAACTAGGCGAACTTCTAAATCATTCAGAGGCGTTCCAAAACATCTTAAGAAGCACCACAATACACTGGATCAGGCGAATCCAATCAGACCAGAAGATAGACCCGGTTTGCATCAATTGGCCAAACCAAGGTCTTCAACCCAATCAGTTTGGCCCGACCCAAAATTATGATTGATGCAAATCCAGTTTATCTTCTGCTCTGATTGGGATCTGCCTGACATATTTAAGACTAATATATATATATATATATGTTTGGATGTTTCGGGTATCAGGTATTACCCAATCGGGTTTGGGTATCCATTATCCTCTGACTCAATACCCGTTCAGATATTTTTATAGATTGGGTTCGAGTTCAGGTTTTTCAGTTCAGGTTTGGGTGTGCTTTCGGGTATTGGATAAAGTGCCCAGACCTAAAATTATCTATGGAAGCCAGAAGATCATCATCATCATCTAGAAGACATAGTCCACGATCCAGAAGAGTTTTATAAGTTCATACCATGCACCAACCAATACAGGATCAGAAGGATTCTCATTAACACCAAACTGTCTTCTTTGGAGATTCTTGCAACCCAGATCCAACAGCTCTTTTCCCATTTATTTCTGGACATAATCAGCACATTAGAGGCAGTCAAAAAGATCCCAAGAAAACTCACATATCCCTTAAAAACTTCGAGATTCAAAAAGACAAAAATTTCTTGCTTGGAGCCAAAGACCCTTAAATGGCTCCAACGGCTAGTTATTCATTCTTTTGATTTGTTTTCCTTTTCTATTTGTTTTAGAACGTGAGGATCTTTGTTCCTGAGCATTATATAAGCTCCTAGTCGACCATTGTAAAGATGATTCATGAATTTAGATCAATAAAAAACCAAATTTTCTTCTAAGAAAATCTCTCTAAGTTTTCTCTTGCAAAACCTGTTGCTTTGTTCTTGTTGAGACCAGTACCGCCAAGAGCCAAGTGTTGTGTTTTTTCATGAGTTCTCCATCCCTCATGTGGTACACTTCAAACCATGCCATCATCATCAAGTCTCTCTATCCATCCACTTTCATTTAGTCGATTAGATAGAGTATTATGGACTACCCTTTTGTTGGATCCGTCCATCACTTTGTTACAAGTGTCTTGTTTAGCCTTTGAAAGCTTAGGCTTACATCATTTTTGTTATCAGAGCTGAAGTTCCTTAAGCATCAGGCTGCATCTATCCTATCTCTTTTTATTTGCAATCGTTTGTTTTATTGTGTTTTACATTCATAAATAAAAATCCATAAAAATCGTTTGTCCATCCTGTTCATCTAGTTTCTGTTTTGCATAAACTTAAAACCCATAAAAGTCATATTTGTTTCTGTTTCATTTAGTTTATCTTGTTCCTTCTCATAACCCATTAGAAAAATCGTTTTGTTTTTGTACCATTTAGTTGTTTCATTTCTGTCAAAATATATAAAAGATCATATTGTTTGCATTTTCTGTCCATTTTTGCATTTGCTTGTTCTTGGTGTAAAAAACAGGAGGAGGCACGAAAACATAACCCATTCCCTTGTTTTATTCATTTACAAAACTCAAAAAAAAAAAAATCAGACCTGTTTGCGTTTCCTTGTCTAGCTCCATCTTCTTTTTCGGTTTATTTGCATACAAACATAAAATCTTTTTTATTAATTCTTGCCTTGTCTCCTTTTCTTAAAACTGAAAACCAAAACAAAAAGTTAATTCCTTTTTTATGTATAATTTATGCTTTCATTAGTAAATTTTAACCTAAAAAAAGAAATGAATTTTCCATTTGTTTCCTTATTTTCAAAAAGTATATTACTAAGTTTCCATTTTGCTTGTTCTTCTTTCTTTTTTTTTTGTTAGACCATGATTTGATACTTTTTTCTCTGATTCTTCAAGGTACCAATAAAAAAATACAGAATAGACGCCATGGGAGATTATTCAGAAGATGAAAATTCCTATGATTGAAGTAAAAACTCAGATATTGGTGAAACCGACCATGCATGGCCAGATGAAGAGAATAGCTGTGATGGGTCACGTTCCAACGATGACTACTCTATTCCAGAGTATGGAGATGACCCTTGTGAAGCATATCCTGAACATGAACCACTTGATCACTCACATGAAGATACCAACCTCCAAAGAGTGTATGAAGGAGAAACTGAATCAAATATCAGTTTCAGTGAAGGATATAATTTCCATGGAGATAATACAGAATGTGATGATCAAGAATCTGACCAGGAAGACTCATGGAAGAGGAATCTGGTTCTGAAATTAGTTTAGAAGAAGAATGTGAGCATGAAGAAATTTTCTCTGAAACCAGAGATGTTTATGAAGATGTTGATGGCGGAGATGTATGTTCCCATTCCGGTGAAACAGAAAATAAAGAAGAGTCTTATGCTGAAGAGAGACCATGGTGTGATTAATCTGATCAGGAAAATGATCAACAATATGAAACTGATCCCCAAATCAGTTTAGGCGATGTTGAAGCAAGCTTTGAAGATGAGGCAGAAAATGGCATGACTTTCCTAAAGAGGAGGAGTTCTTCAGTAAAGCTGCAAAGATGAATGAATATGAGGCCGACCATCAGCAACATTACATTTTTTTTTCTCCGTCATGAACAAGGACCAGAAGCTTACCTAAGGTGGGAACAAGACATGAAAGATTGGTTTCAACATCACAACATTCAAAAAGAAGAGAACCGATCATTGCTGAAGATACTCTTACTAAGAATTTGCTGAAGATACTCTTACTAAGAATGCCTTTGGGCATTGGGATCGACAGGCTTATTACTGGCTCAATTATCACCAATCAGAAGCTTCATGGGCAAACATGAAAGAAATATTACGTGAAGAGTTTGTGGTAGAAGCTGATAACAATGGAAAGGATTGTTTCGAGGGTACCACCAATCAAGAACCAATGAGGCGGATTTTAGCAACAAGGCCTAGCCGACAGGTTAAACCCAAGGAGACTCAAGCCCCAAAGTCAATTCAGGTATCCCAACTAATCACCAAGAGGAAAACCGAGGCTACACCACCAGAAAGGATCAAAGGCGCACAAGTAGATCCAACTCTACAAGCCAAAACTCAAGAGCTAAGTACAACGACATTGCCTAATTCCCCCAAGAAAAAAGAAGCCAAGTATCAGTGAGGATAAGGAGAACGTGAGTTCAAGGTTAAGACCAGAATAAATCATCCTTGAACCAGACTCACAAGACGAACTTCAACCAACTAAAGATCCATTTGTCCTAGGAGATGTTTCGGTTCAACAACATGGGGAGGTACGAAATAATTTTTGCTCTATCTTTGCTACTTCCAAAGCTAATGTATCGGTTCAACAACATGGGGAGGTACAAAATACTTTTTCTCTATCTTTGCTACTTCCTAAGATACGAGGTTATGCTTGTTTTGTGCCCAAGAGGATGAAACAGGAGGAGATTTTAGGGAAGAACCTTTGGAGCAAGAAAGATTGTCTTCAAAAAAGATGAGAAAGCACCACCAAGGAGCACTCTTTTCTCAAACAATTCTCTGAAGGAGATGGCAGTATAACGTGCAGAATTTTACTTCAGGAAGAACCCCTAGACCAGTCATCAAACAGACAGGCCGTTCCATGGGATGCACCAAATCAAGCGTCCAAGTCAGATAACTGTAACTATTTCTTGCTCGATAATCAGTGATTTGGATATTGTGCATACTGATTTATTATGTCCTGATGAATTTGAAGAAAGACTGAAATGTTTATAAGAAAATTTAGATCATAAGTCTTATCGTAGATCACATTTACAGGAGAAACAAGAATATTTTCCATCTACTAAAATTGAAATGCATCAAATTGATTTATATGATAATTTTTTCATGACGGCCATAACACACTTTCTCTTGCCAAAGATGTTGAGTTTATGACATGAACCAAAGCTGAAGATTCTAGATGAGATCTGTCCAAGACCAAGATCGCACCATAGAGGACCATACGGGTTATCATGTCCTGTCTGTTCAGAGAAGAACCACTAGATGCCCATGCATCACTAAACCAAAATCCTACCAAGGTAAGACCTTAGATTCCCAAAGGAGAATGAAAGCTAACTTTCTATCTCTTGGTTCAGATCATCGAATTTTGAGGTCGAAACTTTGTCAAGGGGGAGGGTATGATGCGGCCATCAAATCCATTTCTGAACCAGAGGTCGACCAGACCCATTACTCAACCAACCAGAGAACTATCCAGAACGTATGCTCAGTAAATCAGCCTATCTTATCGAACAGAAGGAATTTACAAACGAGGCTAATTTAACCGAATTATAAAGTTAAAGACGGTCCAAACACAATTGGAATCATACCAAGAGCTACTCGTTCCAGGAAGATACAAATTTTACAAACCGAAGGTTTCTCAGAATGTCCATCTGAGAGTACCAGGCTTTAGAAGAAGATTTAAGCCCAACCAAGAACCGGCCAGAACCAAAACCAATTTTATAAATCAAGAGGATTTTATAATAATTACATAAAGCCCAAGATCACGAGAAATGGGCAAAGAAAAATCGGAAGATATGATCAATTTCCAAAAACTGGCCAAACCAGTTATGCACTTGCCTTATTTGGGAGATCCGGTATCCACATCAAACCAACCTTAAGACTTGCAACCAGATTATCTTTAAAATCATTCAGAGAACACTCCAAAACATCTTAGAAAGAACCAAAATACACTGGATCAGGCGGATCCCAATCAGACCAGAAGATAGATCCAGTTTGCATTAATTGGCCAAACTGATATTATCTATGAAAGGTCTTCAACCCAATCAGTTTGGTCCGAACCAAACATAACTATGGAAGCCAGAATATCATCTTATCACTAAAAAGTAAATAATCCATGATCCTAAAGAGTTATATGAGTTCATACCATACACCAACCAACATAGGATCGGGAGGATTCTCATTAACACCAAACTGCCTTATTTGGAGATCCTTGCAACCCAGATCCAACCCCTACTTTCCCATCTATTTCTGGACGTGATAAGCACCTTAGAAGCAGTCAATAAGATTCCAATAAAGGTCACATATCCCTTAAAACCGTCCAGATTCAAGAAGACGTAAATATTTTGCATGGAGTCAAAGACCCTTAAATGGCTTCAACGACTAGTTATTCATTCTTTTGATTTTTTTAGAACGTTAGAAACTTTGTCCCTGAGCATTATATAAGCTCATAATCGACCATTTTAAATAGGACCCATGAATTTAGATCAATAAACAAACCAAATTTTCTTCTAAGAATATCTCTCTAAGTTTTCTCTTGCAAAACTTGTTGCTTGTTCTTGTTGAGACCAGTACCTCCAAGAGCAGATTGTTGTGATGTATCACGAGATATACATCCCTCGTGTGGTACACTTCGATCCATTCCATCATAAAAAATTCTCTCCATCCATCCGTTTTCATTTAGTCGATTAGATCGAGTATTTGGACCAACCTTTTGTTGAATCCGTCCATCACTTTGTTACAAATTTTTGTTGACCCTTTGACAACTTAGGCTTACATCAAAGAACAAGTGAGATACTGAGTCGATCCTTTCCTCCCTGACCCTTTGCACATATGACACTGAAAAACAGAATGCATGAAGGTGGAATAAAATCTTAGGGTTCAAGGAGGGATCTAGCTAAAGATGAGCTAGCCACTCATGATCAGCAAGATGGGTAAAAAGAATAAGAAGTACTGGGTGTAATCTCGTTTCCCTGATATAATGCCCATAACAAGAAGAATTGCAATCAAGATTATGTTTAAGTTAAATTGAGTTAAGTCTTTCCAGAGTAACCTCGACAAGCCGAAATCTTCTTGAGAAAATTAGATAATGTCAGGGTGTTCAAGGTCCGCATGTGT
This sequence comes from Moricandia arvensis, assembly GCA_905132765.1. Taxonomy (NCBI): domain Eukaryota; kingdom Viridiplantae; phylum Streptophyta; class Magnoliopsida; order Brassicales; family Brassicaceae; genus Moricandia; species Moricandia arvensis. Next base: position 119,399 of record CAJHQP010000189.1, on the reverse strand, counting down.
GTCTTTTGTTCACTGCTAAGGTCACTGAATAAGATAATTAAAGCACCAGTGTGGTTAAGATCGTCACAAAAATAAGGTCCTCATTCCCAACAAGTATTGACTCAATAAATACTCAAAATGACTCAAAAGAAATAAACGAGTTAGTAAAAGACAAAAGACCCTCCCCCATACATACTTCACAACGTTTGGGTGTGAAAATAAATCAGACAGAAGGCGTAACCAAAACACACAATTTTTCGGACACCTGAGTGGAACAGGCACTCCACAAAAATGATGGGTGCTCCATCGTAAGATCTCCACCTGGAGAAGCCGCTCCATCCGGAGGGATAGAAGCTCCGTTTCTGAAACCTATAATTTTTGAAGTATCTGGGGTTTTTCTAATATTTGACCTGTGACTCAACAAATTAAAACCAAAAGTAAGCAAAAAATCCTAATGATATTTACACTTTCCGGTGGGTTGCCTCCCATCAAGCGCTTGGTTTAAGTCACTAGCTTGACTTGAAGATAGAGCTCAGTCGGGTTTAGCATGAGCGCTTGTTCCAAAAAAATGCTCCACAATCATACTTATTCAGATTCAAAACTCTGCTCAAAACAATTTTACAACAGCTTCCCCTTTCTCCTTCAGCTCATGTGTGAGAATAGCTCTAACTTTAGAGAAAGGTTTAGAGGTTCCTTTGCACTTTACCTCATACTCAATGGAGTTCTCATCACACATTTGAGGTAACAAAGTCATTGTAGGATCCCCTTGATCTTTTTTCTGGACTTTATCTTTCACTTTCTCATTCCCCTTGAGTTTCGTTGTATCAGTGTGAGGATATCCATCTCGGAATTTTTTTTATCTCACTCTTATCACCAAGCTCCTTCTTTGGAAAATCTTTCAACTTCTCTCCACAAACCACTAAGATGCAGGAGGCATGTAGTGTAGGAAATCTGGTGGGAACATTTTTATAAAAAAACCTTCTTGTTGTTGTTGGAGAAGGAGACACTCTTATTAGGCATATCGATAATTGCCCCCACTGTAGCCATAAATGTTCTTCCAAAGATCAAAGGCAGTTCGTAATCCATGCTCATCTCAACAACCTGGAATTCGGTATGAAGAAGACAGTCCCCAACTTGAACTGGGAAGGTTGCGAATGGTGCCAAGACGGACTGCTATGGAAGAGTTTGGAAAACCAGAGTTATCTGAGAAGGCTCAACATCCACAATGCACAGCTCGTCGATAATCACCTTTGAAACAATATTCACACTAGACTCAGAGTCATAAAGAGCTACCCTGAATTCAACTCCTGCAAGAAAAGAAACTTTCCAAGGTTCTCAACCTTAGGCAATACCTTCAGAGATGGTGTTATTTCTTTAGTAAAGAGTGCTTTAATTTCCTCTTGAATCTCTCTACAACTTTTGAAGAGCATATGCAATGGCCGAATCTCCAAAGCATGTTCAAATGTGATCTTTTAGGAAGCCTTTTCACCATCTTCTTAAATCCAGCCAGCTGCTCTGCACTAATGGGATCCATCAGATGTCTAGGTGGAACATGATACGAAACCTTAGGAATACAGACTCGAACAGGTGGAGTCTCAACAGTTTCGTTAGGAGCAGTGCTTCAGAGCTGCCATGTTGCTCAGTTCTCTTTTATGCGCCTAAAGCTACTCAGCAAATAGCTGTTCCGCTTCTTTTTCCTCAGCCTTATTACATCTGAGCTCTGTTGCATTACAGTGCTCAACCCTAGGATTCATCACACTCTTTCCAGAAAGAGTTTTTTGTTGCCTCTTAACAGTTTCAGCAAGCTAAGTATCTAGTATCTTCATATGGCTACTGACAGCATCGTACTTAGTGTTAAGCTCAGTGAACTAGTTGTCCACCCTTGTATTGATCTCAGAAGTTTCATGATTCATTACTTACACCTGAACTTGCTGGCTTTGGAGTAGCTTCTGCATAGGAGTAGTGAGATTCTTCAGCTCATCTTAAGATTTGTTCGCAGTATCTAGAGCAGCTTGGAAGTGCTGCTCTGCGACTTCTTCTGGTTCAAAGGCTGGAACTGATTCTGCTTCTGGTTAAACACACATGCCTTCTCCTGAGATACCTCTTCTACAGCCTCACAAGAAGGCTGTTCATTTCGGCTTTCATCTACAAAATAGACAGCTCCTTGATTACGCTCCAGCAGTAAATTAACTTTTTCAATCAAGTCATCTCTCCACTTAGCTTCAACACTGTTGATTACCCTGGTTTGATCATGCCCTTGGCATTTATTTTCTGAGCTCGCAGCCATGTTCTCAATCAGCTCGAATGCTCCACCAGTTGACTGAGTCATGAAGTTTCCCTTGCTCACCGAGTTCAAAGCTTGCGAAATTCACAATCAACTACATCATAGAAAATAGCCAGAATATGATAATCGTAAAATCCATGATGAGCGCACTCTCTGCTATACTCATTGAACCTCTCCCAAGCTTCACAAAACGGTTCATCAACATGCTGCAGAAACGATGAAATCCGCAGAGAAGCCATTTTTGTCTTGGTGTAGAAGTGTCCCAAGAAGGTTGATCGGACATGTTCCCATGATGTTAAAGAACCAGTTGGCAGTGACTTCAACCATCTTGAAGCATTGTCAGCGAGAAAAAATGGGAACAACACACACTTGATGAAATCAGGTGTCACTCCATATGCGCGAGTAAAACTACAAAGCTCTTCAAAATTCTGAGTGTGATCCATTGGAATTTCTGCATGCAGCCCATGAAACATTTTCCTCTGCACCAGTGGGATCATAGCAGGCTTGATCTCAAATTCTTGCCTTGCATAGGTGATGTTCTCAAATTATCCCAAGAGTAACTCTCTCAAATAAGAATCGATTGCAGTACTTAAGGATCGTACCCACAAAGACTCGATATCTCACACAATAGACTTGAGTTTCATACTACGCTAAGGCAGATAATATATACAATAACACAACAAGTAAATCAAGGAGTTTGTTGTTTGATGGAAGGATGGGTGCTAGACGGGTTTCAGGAAAGTGGACAATAGAGGATAAAAGCTAAGGGCATCAATTATAGAACTCGATATCTAATGTAAAAGACGACCAGCTCTCTATGTGACTCTAATCTATTAACTAATTCCTTGTTTCAACTTTCGTATGTGAACTCGGAATGACTGTCGATCGATGCTATTCACTAACATCGATCGATGGTTGCTTAAGTCAAACATTACGACCTAATTCGATATGTTCACTAAGTTAATTAAACCAGTTCTCGCATATATCTAACAACCTAGCTAAGCATGATTCAGTTTAGGTAATAGACCATGCTCTCGTGTATACCTAACTATTCTATGATCATGTTTCTAGTTAATTACTCTAGAAGCAAGCAATAAGAACAATCCTGTGAAGGATACAATAAACACCCTAGCAATTCTTTTGTTTGGCTAATCCATTAAAACCCTAGAAAACCTAAACCTAGCAGGTGGATCTACTCAGACATGATATTTGTCACAGAAATCGTAGATGAATATATATGAAATAGAAAGCAATAATAAAACCAAAGAAGATCCAAGAGAGCTCTAAAGGATTTCATCTCTTCTCTCCTAACTAAGAACAATGAATAGAATAAAGCGTCTAAAGAGTAGCCGTTAACAATGGCTTAGAAAACACATAAATAGAGTTTTAGGTTGTCTATTGGTATTCTGGTAATTTGTGGTAGCTTATGGGCTTAAGTCAGTCTTGAAATATAATCGGCCTGCATTCTGTCATCACCGTCGATCGACACAAAGGCTGCACCGTCGATCAACACTCATTCATATTCTCGACAGCTTCCTCTCGCGAGACAGACTAACCACTCTTCAGTAAAACGGGCCTACTTCTGCTACAGGATGCTGATTGACCTCAAAACGGTGGCATTGGAAAGATAACTCAAAGCGCTATCTTTTGTCAAAATATACTCCAGAATCACCAAAGTTATACAAAATGTACCTGAACCTGAAAACACTTTAAAACATACTCCAAACCCATATTACAGATTCTAAAGAGCACATATAGTATGACCTAAAAGTGGTAAAATCCATGGAATATCAAGTCCCCAGAGTTATCCTTTGGTTTGTCCTCAAGCAAAGAATATCACAATCTGAAAAGGGTTTGAAAACACAGGGATTCACAATATCTATAACTTATCCTTATCACCTCTACTATGTTGCAACCACATCAAATAAGTGCTAATCTTAGAGAAACAATATAGACCTTATCCTCGTATAGCAACCAAATCAATTCTACCAGCAACTTCAGCAAATACTAGTCTAACTCACTCCTCTACTAACCCCATTTCTTGCATAAAATAAAAATGCAAGCTTTCCCTTGGGAGTATCGATCAAAGAACACATGGACTCTTACCCCTGCAAGTATTCTGAACACACAGGTAGTAGTCTTCTCTAATCCCTTTCTTCTCTCTTTTCTCTCTCCTCTGAATCTTTTTAAATCTCAAACTCAATGGACAATGATGCTGATACAGTCCATCTTGCCATCTTATTTTTATTTTTATTTTGGACAAAGTGTAGGCAAATAGTGGGGTCATCGGTAATGTACCTACCCTCGCTTTCAACGATTTGTGATCATTCCTTTGAATTAGAATAGTGGGGTCATCGGTAATGTACCTACCCCTCTGCATCTCAGGATATCATCTCAATATTTTCTTTTTTTCCTTTTATAAACGCCGAAGAGAGCGAGAGAAGGGAATCAAAAACACACAAACTTTTACCTTCCAGAACCTGTAGGAGGAATCCGATCCAATGTATGCCAAACCCCAAAGCAAGGAAATAAGTCAGTATTAGGTTGGAGGTTAGCTTTGGTTCCTTCAAACTTTCTAAGCAAGTGTGATATAGTGGCAGGATGATCCGCTTTGGTATCTCTAGTACTCTCTGCAAGCAACAATCTAAGAATGGTGCTATAGAGTGGTTAGTGAACAAGTAAAAATATAAATCTGATCATAATCCCCTTCTTGACTTAATAAATTTTTTGAAAAACTTATATATATATAGCAAATAAAAGCTCAAAACAATAATAACATCAGCGAACATCCCTAGACTTAAATAATATTGTCCCCAGTTTATCTCTTCCTAGTTTAGTTAGGAAAAATAAATCATAAGGAAAAAATTTAACAAGGAAAAAAGATATACCTGCCATTGATGTGAGTGTCGATCAACACAGTTAACTCGTGATCTATACTTGTGATGCTCTGTCGATCCATTCTAGCTAGCCATCGTTGATTGTTGTGCAAGCTCGTCTTCCTCGGATCCAACTAAAACATGAAAATTCACTAATAAATGAAAATAAAACCAAATTTAAAACAAACCTAACAGTTGGTTGCCTCCCACACAGTGCTTATTTTTAGTCATTAGTTTGACTTATGGAGATCTGATTCAGTTCGGATGAGAATGAGAACTTGCTCCAAAACAAGTCTCAATGTCTACTCTCTGAAGCTTTATCATGCTTTTGTGAAAGCCTCCTCCATAGACTCTTCTCCTTTGTCATCATCTCAGTAATAAGGAGTGCTCGAAGCTTTGCAAATGGTTGTGAGAAGCATCTGCTGTGCACTCTGAATTTTCTGACACCATCTGAGAAGTGAGGAATCAATGATAACTGAGGACCACACTTGATCATTTTTCTCTTCTTCCAATTCTTCCTCTTTTTCCCCCAGACTTGTCTGATCTTGTGTGGTTGCCTTGATCCAAATGATTTTGGCACACTTCAAACTCATTCTTCTCTGATACGCGATGGGTGTCGATCGATGGTGAAGTGGTAGTGTCGATCGATGCCTCCTTGCTGATGTCGTTCGATACTGCTTCTGTGCGGCCTTTGTCGACATTTCTTGTAAATCTCAACCCTCGATGAGAATCTGATGCATGCTGATGATCAACAAATACCCCATTGTAGGAACCTAGATGCACACTTCTATCTGGTGGGATAGGAGATTCAGCTTCAAATGCAGTGCAAGGAACCACAATCTTCACAGGATCATGTATCCTCTTCACTCTTTTGGGAAACCCATCAGCTTCTTCTGTGCAGATAGGTGCTCTCTGATGTTTTGGGACAGCAAGATGTGAGGTCTCAAACTTGTACACTTTTTCCTCAGTCGGTTCCAGCTCAACTCTATACCTTGTCAGCTCATCAAACGGTGGGTGTCAATCGATGTCGGGTGGGAAGTGTCGATCGATGTTAGCCTTTGGTGAAGTCTCCAGATCTTTTCCCGAAGTGTGCTGATCCTCATCAAGCTTCATCTCCAAGTCCTGACCCAATTTTTCTAGCTGTTTCTCATCCTCTAGCTCCAAGAAATCCTCAATAATCGACTGATCAAACTTCAGTGTTGAGTCTAAAATTTTGTGAAAGCAACTCGATCTTTCAAATATTTTAAGAGGTATCGGTCGAGAACAGAGATATGTGTCGATCTTTGCTGAGGTCTTAGTGTCGATTGACGCTGAGGTCTTTGTGTCGATCGATGATAAGGTCGGATCACTAATATCATCTTCATCTGCTCTTCTTGGCTCTCCAAATCCATGCTGTCCATCATCCTCTATGATATATCTCATTATAGATTCCATCTTAATCTCTAGATTTGCTGCAGAATCATAGAGAAATTTTCTTAGGATGGCGTTACTGATGTCATTCCAGGTAGTAAGGAAACCTGGTGGTAGCTTCTTGAAAAAATGAGTTGCATCTCCAGCAAGGGTGTATGGGAAGAGTTCGGAGAAGTAGTGGTCTTCAGAGAATTCATTGAAGAAAACGATACCAATTTCTCAAACATGTTGAAATGAGCCATTGGTTGCTTGTGAGAAAAGCCATGATAGGGAAGTGATATATATAGGTTTCAGCTCAAAGTCATCCCTCTCATCAACAGTAATAACATTAGGGACTACAGCCCTTTGTGTATAAAACAATTGTCCTTCACTGTTGCGAGCTCGACCTTCGTTGTCTCTTAAGATCCCATTCTCATCAGCCTCAAGTATCAGCACTGATTTCCTCTATCTTCTCGCTAGTGGCGTCGTTCGATACCAAGGAGTTGATGTCGACCGATGTTATAGTTTTCGTGTCAATCGATTCTCGAGACCGAGGAATTGATGTTGACTGACGTCATAGTGTTTGTGTCGATCGATCGACGACGAGGTGTTGGTGTTGATCGATACTCGTTTCTCTTCACTGTTGATCGCTGCTTGGAGGGTGTCGACTGCCCTCTTAGACTTATGGATCGTGCGTGAATCAGTAGACGCCTTCGTTGTAGAGCCCAAAAATCCTCTTCTCATCGCTTCCTGATACTAAGATATATGTACCTCAAACAAAAGAAAAGGAGAGAAAGTAAAGTAAGTAAAACTAAAAATAAAAACCTAGAAGAAATCCTACACCTAGTCTAATGGTGATGAGAGTCTTCGAAAACGGCGCCAAATTTGATGTGCACAAATTACCCCCAAGAACAACCCTCTCAAATAAGAGATCGATTGCAGTACTTAAGGATTGTATCCACAAACATCGATATCTCACACAATAGACTTGAGTTTCAGACTACGCTAGGTCAGATAATATATACAGTAACAAAACAAGTAAATCAAGGAGTTTGTTGTTTAATGGAAGGATGGGTGCTAGACGGGTTTTAGGCAAGTGGAAAATAGAGGATAAAAGCTAAGGGCATCATTAGAAATCAATATCTAATGTAAAAGACGATCAGCTCTCGTTGTGAGTCTAATCTATTAACTAAGTCCCTGTTTCAACTCTCGTATGTGAACTCGGAATGACCGTCGATCGATGCTATTGGACTAGCGTCGATCAATGGTTGCTTTAGTCAAACATTACGACCTAATTTGATATGTTTACTAAGTTAATTAAACTAGCTCTTGCATGTATCTAACAAACTAGCTCAGCAGGATTCAGTTTAGGTAATAGACCATGCTCTCGTGTGCGCCTAACTATCCTATGATCAGGTTTCTAGTTAATTACTTTAGAAGCAAGAAATAAGAACAATCATCTGAAGGATACGATAAACACCCTAGCAATTCTTTTGTTTGGCTAATCCATCAAAACCCTAGAAACCCTAAACCTAGCAGGTTGATCTACCCAGACATGATATTTGTCCCATAAATCGTAGATGAATATATGAAAAAGAAATAAATAATAAAATTAAAGGAGATCCAAGAGGACTCTGAAGGAATTCCTCTCTTTTCTCCTAATTAAGAAAAATGAATAGAATAAAGCATCTAAAGCGTAGCTGTCAACAATGGCTTAAAACACATAAATAGGGTTTTAGGTCATCCATGGGAATTCTGGTAATTTGTGGTAGCTTTTGGGCTTACGTCGATCTTGAAATATAATTGTCCCACGTTCTGGCATCACTGTCGATCGACACTAAAGTTGTGCCGTCGATCGACACTCATTCATCTTCTCGACAGCTTCCTCTCGCGAGACAGACTGACCACTCTTCAGTAAAATTGTCGTAATTTCTGCTACAGTATGCTGATTGACCTCAAACCGATGACATTTGAACGCTAACTCAAAGATAAAAATATGGGCTCAATATATGGTGATAAGGTCTCCATCCATGGTTAACATCTTAGGCGTCTATGCAGTTTTACACCTCAAAATGCTCCAGAATCATCAAAGTTCTCGAGAACGTACCTGAACCTGAAAACACTCTTAAACATACTCCAACCCCATACTATAGATTCTAAACAGCACATATACCATGGCCTAAAAGAGGTAAAATCCATGTTATATCAACAGGCTGGAGGAGCAATGGCAGAGGGCGTAGTTGGGAAGTTACGCGCAAGATTTCTCTGTCAAATCGGAGTAGCTTGTTATTGCACATATTGATGCAAAGCTTGCTGCAGCTGGATGGTCTGCTGCTTCTATTGTTGCACCCTCGACAACTCAGCAGCGAGTTCATTCTGATGGCCAGTGTCAACCTTACTAATTTCTGATTGCTTAGTGTTACCATGGTTCCTGAGGTGTTACTTCGAGTGTTTCTACAGGTCATACACCTGGTATATACGCTGAAACAAAAAGGTAAAAAGTTTAGAAATCTTAGACTTAAAATCTAGCTGAAAACAGAGGTAAAAAGCTGGTCCTTTGCAACGACGCCTATACTTGATACACTAAAATTGAGTGTTTCAATACTGCAAGCTAAAAGTGTATATGTAGTATTTGAGATTCAATTTCGGAGGCCTGTTCTTACACTTTGTTTCTATGAGATTAATATCAAGCTAAGACAAATGAATGATATAAGAATAATAAAATAAAGCAAGCAACATAGATGGATTGGTTTGTTTTAGATTATAAAATATCTAAGCCTAGGGTGAATAATCGGATATTAACGAGCATAAGCCAAACATCTATTCAAGGAACAAATCACAACAAGTCTTAAATGTTGGGGTCAAAATCGGTCATGACGAATTCAACGGATCAAGTCCCCAAAAAATGTTTCTTCCAAAGTTTTGGCTCATGAAAGTTTTCAAAGAACGACCAAACCGAAAGGAGAGAGTCATCATACGGCGAGTCCCACATGTAAGGAACGGGTCTCCACATGACGATCCCCGGACACAACGTACGGGTCGCCATATGGCGACCCACTCTCATAGAACACAGTTCGCCGTATGGCAACCTTCACCCAGTAAGCACGGGTCGCCATATGGTGACATGCACCCAGTAAGCATGGGTCGCCATATGGCAACCATCATTCAGGACGCATGGGTCGCCATGTTGCGACCTGCACCCAGCAAGCGCGGGTCGCCATATGGTGACCTGCACTCAGGAAGCACGGGTTGCCATGTGGCAACCTACACCCTGCAAGCACGGGTCACCATATGGCGACCTGCACTCAACAATATGGCGACCCGCATCCGCAAAGCACGGGTCGCCATATTGCGACCCACACCCGCAAAGAACGGGTCGCCATATGGCGACTGATGCGCCCCTAGGATCCTCTTTGGTCGATTGGGAGGATAGATCCTTGCAAGAACGAATCAGAGACTCAAGTTCTTCAAGGTTTGTGGATTGAATGGTGACACAAGAGGGATGGATGATCTCTTGATACTCCTAGGCGACTGATCTGGATATGACACACCAAATTAGAAGCCCTTAACTCTGGATATTACACACCAGAAACCTTCAACTCGTCAAAGACAAGAGAGAAGAGAGAAAACTAGGTTTTTGATAAAATATTGCGTGCCTACAATAGGGTTAGGGAAAACCCTTAAATAAAAGAAACCAGAGAACATACTCTCTAGGGTTTCGAAAACATTAAAATGGAAACTATAGTTTAGAACATAACATAAGCTTAAAATAAAAGGACTTCTGCTAGTCTTGGGCCGAGATAGGGCCTAAGTGATTTGTAAGACAAGTCGTGGCCTCGTTAAAAACCTTCCTCCGGAAAACCTCGTGGGACAAAACCAAAAGCAAGGAAAAGAGCACACACCAAATGTCATGCCTAGACACTAACTCAGCTTGATGTAGAGATAGCTTGAATGGTGATCAAGATATCTCGGATCAAACCTTGTCCAAGACTTTCTTCTTGTTGTGGATGTGAAGTGAGTAATCCTACAACAGTCTCCTTAAGTTTCTTGACTCTGGAACGAGTCATGGGACCTTCTGGAATGGTCAGAGCATCATCACCAGGCTGCTGGTGCATTGTGGCATCGTGGGGCTCGTCTAAGATCTCTTTTCCCTCTTTGGTAATCTGGTCCATGATCACATCATATTCCTTGGTGCTTTCCATGATCACATCATCCCCTTCCTCTTCAAAAAGATTTGTCCTCAAATCTGTTTTACCTGCAATAGAGGGAACCAAATCAGTAACATCAAAGTTGAAAATCAGATTACACTTACCTTGCAAGCCTCTTTGATAGGCATTGCTGCTGACTGGTTCAGATATGTAGAAGGGACTGATCCGTTTGATTCCTGATTCATTACTCAAACCTGCATCATACTCTTTGACACACAATAAGTTAGCACATAAAATTTTATCATAGAGTAAGAGCAATAGTCCAAATCCTTTTCTGCTCGGTTTTGGCTTGTATGTTGCATCTGGAGGTACTTCTTTGATGATGATGAAGCAAGTGACGCCTTGGTGCTTATCCTGGTCCAAATATGGTGGTTTGAACCTCATATCTTCCTCACGCTTGTAGCTTCTCCTTATACCCTTCAAAGCTTTCCTGAAATCTATACTTGGCTCTTTTGACAAAAACAAGAGTATTATATATGTGTAATCAATAAAAGAACTCTTGAAAATATGATCACTCACCTTAGCATGCTCACCTGGTCGCCATATATAGGATTGAGATGTTCTAAACTCAGATAATTCAGAATAAAGTAAATGTAGGTATACATGAGTTGTAGAATCAGTAACTTGCAAGTCTAACTTCGTTTTAGCCTTAAACTGGTTTCTTGTGGATGTAGGAAGGACTAAGAATGTGGGATAGGTTGATTCATAGCTTATATCCTTCTTTCCCAAGAGTGTACATCTCAAAACAGTGTGTCCTCGGATTGGTTTCTTTGGACATTGCTGTAGACTAAGTTGATTTGGCGGTTTCTCCTTGATTTTAGAAGAAAACATGAGTTCTTCTCCTAATCCAGGGATCACTTCACCATTTTCTCTAGTGAATTCTCCATTTCCAATCATGGTTTTGATAATCTCTGCACTGGTGTTGCAGCTGATGGATGTCTGGTGGCGTCCATAGTTTGACATGGTCGAGAAACAAGTCTTTTTGATCAACTTCCAACTCCTTATGACCCCAGCTGGTTCTAGAACGAACAGAGCATTCTCCAAGGATGATAGTATTGTGTACATATGCTCCAGGTCTCCAGGAGTAGTTCTGTAACCTTCCAGCACAATCAGATATAAGTTTCTCTTGAGAAAGATCCAAACCGACATGTTTTGCAAAACTAGTAATATCTTGATGCTCAGGTGGCCATTTCCTGCGTGGTCTGGTTTTTCGGATCCATGACTGACTTGAATTCATTCTCCATTTGCTTTCATAGTGAAACGCCTTTCCATTTGAGCTGTGCAAAAACTTTTCTCCAGAGGATATAAGATCACCAAAATCAAAGGTTTCTGCTGCTGATTTCTTCTCAATCAGTGTGGTCTTGTTCCTGTGACTCCTCAACACTCATCCAGGCTCAAATACAACATGCTTCCAGCCAAATTCGTGTCTTGAAAGCTCCACTTCTCTGCTCTTGTTCCAAACAAAAGAAGTGAACAGAAAACCACCTAAGAAGGTCTTTTGGAAATCACATGGATCAAAGACAATTAGTTGTATCATTCCATGATCTGCTTGTGGTTCCTTGGGTGCCTCCTCTTCTATTACATTCTGTATGAAAGGAACAGTGACGTCCTGAACTGGTTTCTCTTCTTTCTGAATGTCAGGTGATGATACTTTAGCTTGATCTTCTTGAATAGGTGCAGCTGATTCCGGCTCTGCCACTTTGAGTTCTGAGACAGCAGTGAATGGTGATTGGTTCTGTACTTCTAAGGATGGAGGTATAGTCTTAGCCTGATTGAATTGTTTCTCCACATCCCTAAACGCTTGTGAAATTTCCTTCCTTATGCTATTTTCAATGGAACACGTTGAGGTTTTGCTTGATGAACCAACTGGACTTGAGTTCTTGCTGTCTTGTTGTTTTTGAGCAGAGTTTGAAGAATGTAGCTTTGTCTCAGGTTGCCTTTGAAGTACTTCCTTGTGTTACTGTCTTGGAACATACTCTCTACGCATCAAAGTCCTCAGCTTATGCCAAGTTTCCACTGGTTCTTTTCCATCAAGTCTTCTGGACCTTATCAAGTGATTCCACCATCTTAAAGCATCACCACAAAACTCAGCAGTAGTCATCTGAACCTTCTTTTTTTCAGCACAGTGTTGACTACTAAAAATCAACTCCATCTTCTCTTCCCACTCCACATATGCAGCAGGATCAGCATCACCATAGAAAGGAGGAATTTTTATCTTTTGATCAGCAAATTTGTCTCTGCTACTGCCTTTGCCTTCATGCTCACGTCTTTGTATCCTCTCACTACTTCTAGGCTCATGACTATGACCAGTAGCTTGTTGAATTTCATGTCTAATCTCCTGCCGAAACTCATACATCTTATCCTTCATCATCTTGTTCATGGGATCCTTCATTATCTGATTCAGATGATTGGTCATGGCTTTAAGTAACAGCATATCTGCCTTAGTTAGTTCTCCTTCCATGGTACCTGAGTTGCTTCCTCCTCAGACTCGGTCCCTATTGCTTCCTGCACAAAGGAAAATGAGACAACCAGTAAAAAGATCCTAGGCAAACAAGACAAGTAAAAAGGAAAAAGATGAACACAAAATTAAGCTTGTTTTGCAAGACAAAAGCAAAAAGGATATGCGGTTAGGTCAAAAAAGGAATAGGGTTTCTGCCTACCAAGCAAAAAGGAAAATCCTTTAAACTTTGTCTAAACTTCTCTAAGGTTTTCTAGCAGCCTAAACAACCTAAATCTACTCGTGTTCATTAAGTTGATTAGCAGATGAAACAAAGTGATCTAAAGAGACAAGAACTTATGCGGCTAGGGTTTAACAACTAGGGTTTCCGCAAGCAAAAAGGAATATCTCTTAAACCTTGTCTAATCTCTACGAAATTCGAGCAGCCGTAATCAGATGAGATCTACTGCTTAACAAAGGTTTATTGCGGATGAAACAAAAAGAAACAAGAGGGAACGAGTACTTCTCAAACCAAAGTTGCTCTGATACCACTTGATGCGCCCCTAGGATGCTCTTTGGTTGATTGGGAGGATAGATCCTTGCAAGAACGAATCAAAGACTCAAGTTATTCAAGGTTTGTGGATTGAATGGTGACACAAGAGGGATGGATGATGTCTTGATACTCCTAGGCGACTGATCTGGATATGACACACCAAATAAGAAGCCCTTAACTCTGGATATTACACACCAGAAACCTTCAACTCGTCAAAGACAAGAGAGAAGAGAGAAAACTAGGTTTTTGATAAAATATTGCGTGCCTACAATAGGGTTAGGTAAAACCCTTAAATAAAAGAAACCAGAGAACATACTCTCTAGGTTTTGAAAACATTAAAATGGAAACTATAGTTTATAACATAACATAAGCTTAAAATAAAAGGACGTCTGCTAGTCTTGGGCCGAGATAGGGCCTAAGTGATTTGTAAGACAAGTCGTGGCCTCGTTAAAAACCTTCCTCCGGAAAACCTCGTGGGACAAAACCAAAAGCAAGGAAAAGAGCACACACCAAATGTCTTGCCTAGACACTAACTCAGCTTGATGTAGAGATAGCTTGAATGGTGATCAAGATATCTCGGATCAAACCTTTTCCAAGACTTTCTTCTTGTTGTGGATGTGAAGTGAGTAATCCTACAACAGTCTCCTTAAGTTTCTTGACTCTGGAACGAGTCATAGGACCTTCTGGAATGGTTAGAGCATCATCACCAGGCTGCTGGTGTATTGTGGCATCATGGGGCTCGTCTAAGATCTCTTTTCCCTCTTTGATAATCTGGTCCATGATCACATCATATTCCTTGGTGCTTTCCATGATCACATCAGCGACCGACACTTGTAAAGCACTGGTCGCCATATGGCGACCTGCACTTGCAGAGCACGGGTCGCCATATGGCGTTCTGCACACACAAGGCACGGGTGGCCATATGGCAACCTTCCCATCAAGTTTACGGGTCGCCATAGGGCGACCTGAACCCGTACGAACCGGGTCGCCATATGGCGACCTAGACCCTCCAAGTCCGGTTCGCCATATGGCTACTTAGGCTCCCAGAAGTGCAGGTTGCCAATTGGCGACCTTAATTCTCTCAATCAGTATAGAAATACTCTAGTCCCGCTCTCATGACCTCCTAGTTCAAGCTAGGACCTTGATTCCTCTCACTTCGTCTCGGTCGGAGTTTCCATTGAGATTTTACGATAAAAATAAGAAGACTCGACAGACAACTCCTAGGTCGCAAAATGCAGCTCCCAGGTCACCATATGGCGAGCTGAATCACTTCCTTTAGCTTCTCTCTCGAATTTTGATAGAAAATCTTTTCGTTTTGTTCCAATCAGAGTTACCGGTGGAACTTTACGAGAAAAACAGCGGAGACTTGATTTCTCGTATAAAGGTTCAACACAATCGTATGAAATGGCAACGGTCGACTAAACACCAAAACCGCCAGGATTATACAAAAAGTTTGAGATTTCCCTTGAATAGACGTCGTATTAAGAACCTTTTTGGAGAAATCGTAAAAACGCTTAAAGTAAAAAAACGGCCCAAGAGACCTAATACATGGTAAAGGCCTACTTACGATTTTGTACAAAACTAGGCCCAAAGGTGCTATGGCAGTTTATTTTTGTTCGCAACAAAAGATAAATGCTAAAGTTTCGAGATAAATGTGAGGACTCGGCGGATAAATGTAAAGATCAGAGGGGAAAAAGGAATATTCTCCAAGTGATAAACTCAACATGGGGCAGAAAAAGAAACACCAAACCACCTTGAAGAGGAGTATATAAGAGAAGACAAGACTAGAGACTCAAGGATGACTTTTTTAGCATTCACAGAAAATTTAGAGCAATAGGCATTTACTTTCGTTTTGTTATTGAGATGCATTTCGATTAGGTTTTCGTAGTCAGGTTGCTAGAATTAAGGATCTCGCTGACAGCTTTTGTAGCCAAGGCTCATTACCTTCTTGTACCAAAGCTCTTACGCAGTTACGGAATAAGAACCTATGTTCTCTCTTTCTATTATGAAATTTCCTTATCATATTCTGATTGTCAGTTTTTTCTCAAGTTTGTTTGGGTGCGTGGTGTTAGGTTTAAAGAATATTATTCGAGATCTCCGGGAAAGTTAGGGTTTCCTGACTTTTGAAGTTCACAGAAATCGATGGTGTAGATTTAGGTTTCAACAGTTTGGCGCTAGAAAGGGGGGGCTTACGGATCAATCTTTCTCGCAACCACAGAACACCCAGTCAAACATGTCAGCCGACGATATCAACAACCAACAACTTCGCGACGACGCAAGCCGAGACAACGTTGAGAACACTCTTACGACCAACACTCCTGCGGTTAAATTTGAGCCCAACACCACGACAGTCGAGGAGATGAAGAAACTGATCTCCGCTCAAGAAAAAGGGTGGACGAGCAGGATAAGCTCATGGGATCTTTCGCTAAGCAGGTCAAAACCCTAACTGCAAAAACCCGAGTTGCCCTTCCTCTCGAAACCGCTAAGATATGATGAAGAAGACTCGAATTCACAACTCCTTTGGACCGGTCCGGGAACGCACAGGAAAAGCCGTCGGGAAAAAATCCAGACGAAATCATTCCTGCGCCAGCATGGAAAAATCTAGGCGATCTTCCACCATTGGAAGTGGACAAAGAAGAGAGGGAAATTGAGCGCGTCAACGTAGACTCCAGAAGTCAGTCCGAGCCTTCGGACCAAGACGCGGATGTGCTTCCATGAATCAGAAACCCATGACAGAGGAGGAAGAAAACCTCTTCTGGGTAGAGAAGGAGAAGCTGGCTGACGAGCTGACTCAGAGAACTCGAAGCAGACGCCGACATGCTCGAAAATCACTGACGACGATTCTGAAATCCGTGATCTTTGAAATCATCTCATGAAGACGGTTTCAGAAGTGAAAGCGGTGAAATCTCAGATTCACCATGCGACTATCTCCGCACCATAGATAGACCAGATGCTCGAGGAAGCTCGTAATACTCCCTTCGCATATCGTATCGTTAACACCAAAGAATCGAATCCTGGAAAGATCAAGGTGCCAATGTACAACGGTATGACTGATCCCAAAGCGAACTTACAGGCGTTTGAGATCACGATGGGAAGGGCCAAATTTAGAGACAATGAAAGAGACGCCGGCCAATGCTGCCTCTTTGTCAAGAATCTTGAGGTAGCCACGCTCAAATGGTTCTCCCGCCTTAATCGAAATTCCACTGGATGCTTTTGCCAACTCTCTTTGGAATTTCTCAATCAGTACTCGATGTTTATGGAGCTTAGCTCAAAGGGAAGACAAATCACTTCGTGACTTTGTCAACCGGTTTAAGCTCTTTATGGCTAGAGTCAGCGGGATTAGCGACAAGGTGGCCGTGGACGCGCTTCGAAAGACGCTCTGGTATAAGTCGAAGTTTAGAAAATGGATCACCCTTGAAAAACCACGTACAATTCAGGACACGTTGCACAAGTCCACGGACTACATCATGATCGAAGAAGAGACCAAGGTTATGTCGCAAAAGAACCAACCAACGAAAACCTGTTCGAAAGATTTGGTTCTAGATCAGAAGTCGAAAAAGAAGAAAACTGCCCATCGAGAGGGAAAAGAAACCTAGGGGCCGCACAACTACGCCATCAACTCGACTCAAAACAAGGGAAAACCACGGGCAACACGTGGACCCAAAATCCCAATTACGATGCGAACGTCTTCTGCGACTTCCATCAAACTTGCGGCCATTCGACCATCAACTACAAAGTTCTCGGAGCAATATTGGCAACAAAACTAATCACATGGGAAATCTCTGGGATAACAAGCGTGAAGGACCTCATCCGCAATTCTGATTGTCCATCGAAAACCAATAAACCTCCCCAGACTGAGAGCTCTTCAGGGGATAAACGCGGAAGGAAGCAGAATGAGAAAGGAAACTACATCAATCGTCGCAGGATTAACATGATCATCGGAGGATCACAGTTCTGTGAATACATGGTCTCGTCGATCAAGGCTTATCAACGAAATGCTGAAGAAAGTGAAAACTGGCCGACCTGGCTTCCACACTTGGACGACCAAAATAACGCTGTCACCTTTGAGAAGGAAGAAGCCGGTGGAATCTATCAACCCCACTGCAACCCACTTGTCATCGATCTCATAGTCAAAGATCTCGAGGTCGCCAGAATCCTCATCGATATAGGGAGTACAGTCAACGTCATCTTCCACGTTAAACTCAGGAGGATGAATGTCATGCTGAAAGAGGTTGTACCAACACCAAAGCCGTTAACCAGTTTCTCTAACGTAACTGAAACGACTCTCGGATCGATCAAGCTCCCGGTCATGGCGAAAGAAGTAACAAAAATCGTCGATTTTGCAGTCATCGACTACCCCGCCATCTACAACGTGATCATGGAAACTCCCTATCTAAGTGCCATGAAGGCAGTCCCGTCAACCTACCACTTAGTCATCAAGTTCCCCACTCCAAACCAAACCGCCGCAATCTGGGGCAGCTAGAAACAGTCACGACTCTGATTCTTAGCCAAACATAAGCTAAAACAGATCACGACTACATCGATGGTGAAAACCAAACGAGCAAAGAACACTCATTCACCGACTGAAAATGTCTCTGAAAAAGATGATCCAAAATCGTCATCCCAAGCAACGGCTTCGAACGAAGAAAACAAGAGGGCGTCCGAGCCTGACGCAACAATCCAACCGGAGGAGATAATCCTCGAAGAAGACGTTGATCCTGCCACAGTCCCCGCGACTAAGGTGGTCGACGCAACTGCGGCCGAGTAAAAATGCTCGTCGACAAAAACTAAACTACGAGATGGCTTGATCCTCGATAGGAGTACGTAGGCAGCTTGTCTAATGACTAGTTCAGCTATCCCCCTCTCTAAAAGGGGGGGAGTGGGTGCGTATACGTATACTCGTATACTTCCACATTTTAAATATTTTCCTTGTACTCAATATTGTTAAAAAAAATCGATAATAAGAAAACGCAAATCTTGCAAGTCTATTTTATCACTTGAACATCTAAAGTCATTCCAAACAATCCTAATACGAACCAAACTTCTTCAGTGCAAACACTTCTTTATAAACACCTTTCGGTGGAAAACCATCGACCAAAATTTGAGGCCCCATCCTCGAAGAGGTCGAACATCAGTTCCCGCTAGAAATCATCCCCTTGCACACCATGTACTTTCAGAACACAATGCGTGACATCGCATAAACTCTCCGAAAATATATTCTCAAAACTCGAAAACAGTCCGTCCGCGACTATAATCATAAACGAGCAATCCCTCTTACACCTCACTCATCGATTTGCCCCGACGAGTACTTTAGCCGTCTTAAACAAACACACTTAACCTTTCTCACGGATGGTTCTCATACATCGACTAGGATAATTGCACACAAAAAATCCAAAATTTTGGTCACCACTTCCAGGAGACTTAAAAATTGTCCTTGAAGAGATGCTCGACTCCAACCATACAAGTCGTATGAGCCGAGAACATATCGCGGACTTTAAAGCGGTATGGAATCAGGTTAAAATCACGACACGCAAAACGAAAGCCGATTAGTCATCGCACAGCCTTAACCGAGAGTAAACCTAGGTCTTGCTCTAAACCCAGCTCACTGGTCTCTAACGTCTCAAGGCATGAATATCGAAAGATACGAGATCTTGAAAGCATGCCTCTTTGTTCACATCTAGACGCTCACGAAACTTTTTTGCACATCTCGAACGAGCGACGAATAGAACGATCTACAAAGAAGAGTTAGGTTATGAGATGACAACTCATAATCTTCCCTCTAAACGCAACTACTCGACACACTCTTAAAATCTTAAATCCTACCAATAAAAAGATAATTCAAAGCAATCTAAGGCATGGATTCAAAGCCACATACAACTTCTCCCGATAATAAAAACAGCCAGGCCTAAGCATAAACATAAAAATGGCCACACACGACCCAACACAACTAAGCATAAAACTGCCAAGCATGGTGATGTAGCTTATTTATTACCAGTTTTAGGCCATGTTCTAGGCTCTACTCAGGGTCTATTATGTGTGTCTAGGATATGTTTTAGAGTATTTACAGGTCCATGGACGTTTTGGAGATAACTGGAGATACTTGAAGCTTTTGGAACATTTAGAGGAGAAGAATCCGTAGCTGACTATTTGAGGAGTCGAAGTACAAGTCTGTCGTCGATCGACGACACAACATTAGAGTCGAAGTACAAGTCATGCCTCAGTCTTCGATAGATAGTCTTTCCTTTTGCTCGAATATGAAAGTTGTAGTTAAAAGGGTCAGAATAGTTAATATTTGAGTCCTAGTATATTTACATATGTGTGCTTCCTATCCACTATAATTCATTAGGTTTGAAACCCTAGATCTAGAATATTTACATTTGCATCAAGTTAGTTTATTTGAATATTTCCATATTTGCATTATTTCCATATTTTCATTATTAGCATATTTCCATATTGCATCTTTACTTCTTGATAAGGAATATTTCCTTAATTGATTGTTTGCCAACCAATCTTTAGATATATATTCACGTAGCCTCATCTTTAGAAATAAGAAATCTATTGTGTGACATTGCTCTCTGTGGATTCGATCCCTAAGTACTACACCTGATCTCTTTTGGCAAGAGTACTATTTGTGTGTTAAAGACTAGGGTTAATTTGATAGTGATTTGTTTTGGATATTTATACCCTGCTAGAACAACTAAAACACGCATGTCACATGGCCACAGATAGATCATAAACAGAGAACATAATCTAGATCCTTCAAAGGTCCAATACCAAGTTTCCCGACATCTAACGACGAAACATGCTTGCGGATTGATTCACCTCGACCCCTTCGTCGGCAACCTTGGTCGCGGTCTCCTCCGTATCGAGAGAAACTGGGATGGGATCCCAATATCCCAGCACCTTCTCCTCGAGAAGAGGGACCAGAGTCTCGACACCTTCACACTCATCCATGTAGCCGGTCATCTTGTCCATCTCGGTCTGGAAAACGTTATCGCTGGCCGTTTTCCGCGACAAGGCGCCAACGGCTCCAAGGCACTCTCGAAAATCGCACTTAAGCTCTTGGGCTCCCCTAAGCTTCCCAAAATTGGTCCTGAAGTGAGCATCAAGACCTCGATCACAGCAGCAACCTCGCGCTTCCCTCACCTCTACGCACAACAAAGAGCCTTAGAATGCCTTCTCTCCAGCCCCTGGTCTCGGAGCTCACGGGCTAAAGCTTGTTCTTGGAGAAGAGCAGCCTTGTTCTCCGCTCTCTCAGCCTTGAAATGGCACACTCGCGCCTCCCGATAGCTCGCCTCGGGGGCTGAGTTGAATGCAAGTAGTCCCTGTGTAAGTTGGAAGCTAAGGAAACTTGCCTCAATATATACATATATATAGTTGAACAAGCAAAGTTCAAGTTACTAACCACGTTGACCATCCTAGAACCCTCCACAAAAGCTTTCAACCTCGCTTGACCATCCACGGTAGGAGGAAGGTCGGAATCAGACCAGAAGATCCTTAAAAAGGTCGTCAAAGTTACAATCCGGTAGGGAAAAATCACTAACACCACTCCCATCACCCGAGGCGAAGTTGGAAGGACATCCATGCAATGGGAAGTCATCCGAAAAAAATTCAATGTCGCCTAGCTCAACCCATTTGCCCTTAGAGAGCCATGCACTCCCCCAATACACCGGAACATCCCTCGACAAAAACTCGTCCATATCCAATTCAGATCCTTCTTCCACAACCACTTCGGGGCGGGCTCACGATCGGTTAACTGAAGCACCTTGCAAACTCGCTTCGGAGTAAAAGAAGTCCAAAAGAATGAACTGGTTTGAAGAAGATTCCTCACGGCGACTACGTCATCCGGGAACGGCGGTAAAGGGTTGATCTCCGCAAAAACAAATGACGATATAGTTAGATATCTTTGGAACAAAAACATGTGTATATCCAATTAGTACCATAACGACCCCATTCACTGCAGAAATCAGGAATGCAGCTCTCTTCGACCGACGCGCTATCAATACAGACGAAAAAGAAGCAGTTCTCCCACGCATGACCATTCGAGATTGTCTCCTTTATGATTGACATATATGTGCAAGGCGTAAAGCGATACATCCCACTCGTTAGCACCAATGGCTTCAAAAGATCCTCGAAATGGTAAACGCTAAAGGATACCCCATTCTCGTAACTCATGACCAGGATTCTGAGGAGGTTCTGAAGACCCGTAAGATTTATCTGCTCGATCAACAACTTGAAACGGTTGAAGGTCTAAACAACAATATCCGGAATTGGAAACCATAGACAAAAACGCACAATGTGCGCCTCATAACAAGTAAAACCACCCGCCGGCGAGTCATTGGCCCTTTCGCCCTGTCGTGGAATCAAGAACTCCATGTTTTCTGAAACACAGCCAACTCCTAAACAGTGTCGAGGAATGGATACGACCTCTTTCTTAGAAGGTTTCGGTCGAATCTGCTGGGAGGCCTGATAGGAAACTACGCTTCAGGTGGGGGAGTCAAACTTTCGCACAAAGCGGCCCAATAGGCCTCGGCCTCGGTGGGGTCAAATAAGTGCGGAATAAACTCGGGTTTCGGAACGACCTCCTCGTTGTCACGGAGATCGTCATGATTTGTATGAAAAGGCTTTGCTTTCTTGGAACCCCTCCTTTTGGAAGACATTGCTCAAAGAGTAAAAAAAACAATGGGGGGAGAAAGAGAGAGAGAAAAATTCTACCTTGGATAGTTTTCTTTGGGAAAAGTGAGCAAGTGAGAAAAAATGTCAACACTTACTCCACGTTCTTTACTATTCATCCTCGGACTTTCGGACGATGATTCCGTCTAACTTGCACAACCAGCTTAACTGCCCGCTAGAGCCTCACGCTAAAACCCATGGCCTAATGAGCTTGGGGGCTAACTATTGGGATCAAAATCGGTCACAACGAAATCAACGACTCAAGTCCCCAAAAAATGTTTCTTTCGAGGTTTTGGCTCACGAAAGTTTTCAAAGAAAGATCAAGCCACAAGGATCAAGACATCATATGGCGAGTCCCACACGTAACGTACGGGTTGCCACATGACGATCCCCGAACACAACGTCCGGGTTTCCATATGGCGAATCACTCTCATAGAACACAGGTCGCCATATGGCAACCTGCACCCAGTAAGCATGGGTCGCCATATGGCGACCTGCATTTGAAAACACGGGTCGCCATATGGCGACCTGCATCTGGGAAGCACGGGTCACCATATGGCAACCTGCACCTAGAAAGCACGAGTCACCATATGGCAACCTACACCCAGAAAGCATGGGTTTCCATATGGCGACCTGCACCCGCAAAGCACGGGTCGCCATATGGTGACCCGCACCCAAAAAGCACGGGTCAGCATATAGCGACCTACACTTGCAAAGCACTGGTCGCCATATGCCGACCTGCACACACAAGGCATGGGTCGCCATATGGCGACCTGACCATCAAGGTTACGGGTCGCCATATGGCGACCTGAACCCGTACAAACCGGGTCGCCATATGGCGACCTAGACCCTCCAAGTCTGGGTCACCATATGGTGACCTAGGCTTCTGAAAGTCCGGGTCGCCAATTGGCGAGATTAGTTCTCTCCATCAGTATCAAAATACTCTAGTCCCGCACTCATGACCTCCTACTTTGAGCTAGGACTTTGCGGCCTCTCACTTTGTCTCGGTCGGAGTTCCCATTGAGATTTCACGATAAAAATAAGTAAGACTTGATAGACAACTCCTAGGTCGCCAAATGCAGCTCCCAGGTCGCCATATGGCGAGCTGGATCACTCCCTTTAGCTTCTCTCTCGAATCTTGATAGAAACGATTTTCGTTTCGTTCCAATCAGAGTTACCGTTAGAACTTTACGAGAAAAACCACATAGACTCGATTTCTGGTATAAAGGTTCAATTCAATCTTATTTTAATGGCAACTGTCGACTAAACACCAAAACCGCCATGATTATACGAAAGTTTGACCTTTCCCTTGAATCGACGTCATATCAAGAACCCTTTTCAGAGAAATCGTAAAAACGCTTAAAAGTCATAAAAACAGCCCAAGAGACCTAAAACACGGTTAGAGGCCCACTTACGATTTCGTACTAAACAAGGCCCAAATATGCTATAACGGTTTATTTTTGTTCGCAGGAAAAGATAAATGTTAAAATTTCGAGATAAATGTGAGGACTCGGTGGATAAATGTAGAGATCGGAGGGAAAAAGGGAATATTCTCTAAGTGATAAAATCGACCAGGGTCAGAAAAGAAAATACGAAACCGCCGTGAAGAGGAGTATATAAGAGAAGAAAAGACTAGAGACTCAAGGACAAGTTTTTTAGCATTCACAGCAAACTTAGAGCAATAGGCATTTACTTTCGTTTTGTTATCGAGTTGTGTTTCGATTAGGTTTCCGTAGTCATGTTGCTAGAACTAAGGATCTTGCCAACAACTTTTGTAGCCAAGGCTCATTACCTTCTTGTACGGAAGCTCTTACGCAATTACGGAATAAGAACCTTTATGCTCTCTTTCTATTACAAAATTTTCTTATCATGTTTTTATCGTCAACTTTTTCCCAAGTTTGTTTGGTTGTGTGGCATTTGGTTTAAAACAGATTATTCGGGATCTCCTGGAAAAGTTAGGATTTCCTGACTTCCTAAATTTGCGGAAATCGACGGTGTGAATTTCGATTCCCACATTAAACTCGAAAAACCAAGCAAGATTGACCCACTTTCGTGGCATCTATCCTTTTATCATGCATTCCTAATATCTAAATTGTTGTTTGAATCAGATAAAGATGATAAACATTATGATAAGATTCGATATGTTCACAATTTTATTTAACATAAACCTTCATTGGTCAAGGACAATTCGCCCATCTATGCTCTTTCTAGCAACCTAAAGCACTTTTGGTGAATAAATTTAACTTAAAATCAGAGACTAAGTTGTCAGTTTATTCTCAGCATTAAGTTCAAATACAGATGGAGACAATCAAAACACAATCCTTATTTGTGGTTAGCTCATCAATCTGTGATCTCATAACACCCTAGACTAAGAAAATCGACTACTCAGCCATAGCCACAAAGATCGTAGATATAAGAGATAAAGAAAACATGATGATATATTGCAGGAATAATAAAAATAGGGTTTATGATTCTTCTCAAGAGTGTGTAGGGATCCTTCCCCCTTAACAAGATTACAAGCTTTCTCTCTCTAAAAATACCTCTCTAAAAATCACCTAGAATGTGAAAAAAGAATAAGAAAATATAACAGGTTTGTGGCGGCCCAAGAGTAAAAGGGGGGATCCCTAGCTAAAATCCCGTAATAGTAGAAGTTTCCTTAAAAATCTGGAGCAGCCGAGTGGATTCTCTGTTCAGGATCATCCACCTGATTGCTCTGTCTGGTTACTCAGAAGGAAAACTTCAATTTGCGTTATTTTCTTCATATGCCCCTCCAAGAGCCTCCAAACCTACTATGGACCTAAAATGAATTGATAAAGACCTGAAAACAATTTAGAAAGCACCATATATCATACGTTCAGTTTGACCCACTGGCCCCAAAGAGATTCTGCCAACAACATTCTCCAGATGAGCTTTAAGCCATTAACCACATTCACCTCCTTCAGAGATCTTAGACACAAACCTCCCTCTTCCTTGAGTGTACAGACCATCTTCCAAGAAACTTTAGCTCCTGTAGACTTTAGTTGCGGTCCGGTCCAAAGAAACGCAGAACAAAGCTGTTCGTTTTCCTTAAGACATTGAACTGGAAGTCGGTACGCAGAAGCCCAACTATGCTCATTACAGCCGAATTGAGCAACTGCAACCTACCTGCATAGGACAACATCGACTTGCCCAGGTTAATTAGAGCTCTAATCTTCTCTGCCAATGGAAGGTAGTCTCTCTTAGTCAATGCCTTAGTCATCAAAGAGAGCCCCCCCCCCCCCCCCCCGTACTGCACTGAGAGCTTTCCTTTAGCAAAAGGGAAATTCGTTAAGATCATACTTCTTTGGTGCTCCGGAATACCAGCCATATACAAAGTAGACTTCTCTAGGCGTATTCTCAATCATGACCAAATTTCGAACTCATCAAAAACTGAGAGAGCTCCTTCTATCAACTCTTTGGTACCCTCCACGAACACCATCAGATCGTCCGCAAAAAAAATTAAATGCATGAGAGAAAGAGATTTGCATCTAGGGTGTTGACGAAATTTCTCCTCCTCCATTGCTTTATCAATTTTAGAGATAACACATTCACACATAGCACAAAGAGATAAGGGATAGTGAGCACCCCTGCCTCAGTCCCCTCTTAGTCTGAAAGTATCCCCCAAGCTCTCCATTAACTTGGACAGAGAAGGAAGGCGTGGTGATGCATAGTCTGATCCAGTGAATAAAGGTCTCAAGAAATTCCATAACCGCTGAACTCTTCAGAACGAAAGATCATTAAACAAAAGCAAATGCTTTAGAGATATCAATTTTCATTGCGCACCTTGGTGTGACATTCTCTTTATGATAATCTTTCACTAACTCAGTAGCCAATATCACATTCTCCATTAACAACCTCCCTTTTATAAATTCTGACTGGTTTGAGGTTATGATTCTTCGCATAAGAGACTTTAGCCTATTAGCAATAATCTTAGACACCACTTTGCATAACACACTGCAACATGCAATAGGTTTGTAATCTTTCATGTCTGACACTTCAGTGTTTTTTGGTATAAGAGCTAGAACTGTTGAGTTAACTCCCTTGGGAAGAAACCACTTCATGAAGAATGATTAAATAGCGATTGTAAAGTAATGAACAATCACCGCCCATGTGTCTTTACAAAACTCACAAGGAAACCCATATGGACCCGCCGATTTATAAGATGGCATATATAAGAGAACTTTCCTAACATCCTCCATAGTTACTTCCTTCTCTAGTGCGTGGACGTCACGAGTTGTACACCGAAAGTCTATCAAACGCCCTAGTTCATTCCTCAGTTGCACCAAGAAATTCTTCATGTTGTTTGTTTAGAAATTCTGATAAAATGCATATCTTCTTCTTCTATCTCTAAGTGTGTGGACACTATTTTACCCTCTGGACATTTGATTCACCGATGGTATTTTGAGCTTGGCGTATCCTTACTAAGTTATGGAACGTCTTATTATTTTGGTCTCCAACCTCAAGCCAGTGCAGCTTTGATTTCTGCTTGAGAAAATCCTCCTCAAGTCATGCCACATGAAGCTTATATGCTTCTCTTTTTTTTTTTTTATTGCGGCGTTTGTAGAGTGATCCTCTGTTTTTTTTCACAAAGTACTGTATGGGCTTCATTGGCTCATTGCATTAGGTTTCCCAGTTGCTCCAGCCCCAAATTCTTAATAAATGGCTTCAAGGCTTTGAGCTTCTTTGAGAATCGAAACAGAGCAGAAGTTGAGTGAAATATTTTTTCCATAAAAAAAAAATATATATATATATATATTTTTTCCATAGATGCCTAGACTTCCTCTACCATGGGCAGAAACTGTGGCAGTTTCCATACTTAAATGGCCTCCTTATCTTCACATTCTCAGGTATCAGCTGAATCTGACGTCTCAAGTAGTCTGAACAACTCCCTAGTTCAAAAACAAAGCTTGAGAAAATCGGAGTAATGTGACATCATTAAATAAAACTCGGTCCATCATCTTACAGATTAAACCATCCTCCCGCTTGTTACACCACGTACACAATGGACCTTGATAGCCTAAGTCAGTGAGAAACAATTCTCTGGAAATTGCAAATTCTCTGTGACAGATTAGGCATATGTATGTAACATGAGTGTTCTTCTCCATAGAATATTTCATTAATGTCCCCCATAATCATCCAAGCCTTCTTCTAAAACAGAGGAGAATTGTGATGATTACATAGGTCCTCCCATAATTGTTTCCTCTCCTCAACTGTGTTTTTCGCATACACAAAGGTACAAAAGAATTTATCCTCTGTGTTCTTCAGACATATCGAGAAAGTTATCATATGGTCAATCTTGTAAACTGGAGTAATACGAATTGAATCTCTCCATACTAGCCATAAGTGACCACCCGGACAGTGCTCGTAATTATTCATTATTAACCAATCTCTGAATACTAGTTTAACAATTCTATCAGCATTTCCATCCTTCACTCTTGTTTTCAAGAGATAACCAAACAACATTTCCTTCTTACTGTTACTGACCCACTCTTTTACAACGGAATGCTTAATAGTTTTATTAAATCTGTGCACATTCCAGAAGAAACTAGACCTTAAAGTTCTGGGTGGAAGGATTGTATGCTCATTGCAACCAGATTTGCATCGGGCACTTGAGCTGAATTTTCCAAAAGTTTGTTCTGTTTTTCCTCATTCCACGTGATCTGTAACTGCTTAGTATCATCGACCTCAAAGACAGTTACATCAGTTTGCAACTCTATTCAATCCTTATCATAATCCTCTTTGACATTCTCATCATTATCCTGAGTTGTATCATTTTGTATCTCACCATCCTCTACCTCTTTCGTCAACTCTGAGAACCGAGAATTTGGATGCTGATATTATTGGAACTTCATCTTGTTTCCTTTCTGGTGATCAGTGGGGATCTCCCCATTTCCGAGGGTGAGACATTTGCCCAGCTGCCATCTACCACTTCGTCCTCCCCTAGAACCAAAACCTTTTCACCATTAGATTTTTAGTAGGCATCTCAATGTCTTCAGTATTATTAGATACATCTTCCACATGAGCGAGTCCTTTATTTTCATTCCTCTGAATAACAGGTTCAGATTCTTTCTTCTCATCAGCCTTATTCATAACACAGACAGTTTCCATATGACCCCATTTGTCAAATAATTTGCATCTAGAAGGCAACAATGGATAAATGAATTCAGCAGTAAACTCCTCTGAAACATCCACATTAACAAACACTTTCGCTACCTTGAACGTAGAACATGTTGCAGTATCCAGATGAAGCCTCACAGGATGACCTATTGCACTCGTTATGAACCTTAGTCCTTCCCATGAAAACATGTGAAGTGGTACCTTTTTTAAATGAACCCACATCGGAATCGAGTTCTCCTCTTGCTTCTCATCCTTTGTTTTCGATGTCCACTTTGTTACAACCATATTCTCCTCTTGCTTCTCATCCTCTGTTTTGTCCACTTTGTTACAACCATAGGAACCCCTAGTATCTTCCACATTCCCTTGGGAAGTATTCTTTTTCGAGATTTGGGATTTTTCACTCTAAATCTCATTGTGGTGGTATTCACTTCATAGACATCAACTTTTGATGATGAATCCTCATAGTTCAAAATGTTATTGAGAATAGCCTGAACCTTGACTACAGTGGAGCGATATCCAAATACTTCACCACCAGAAAGTCCTCCCATAAAGGGGTTGCACTATCCAACACATCATCTGAAATCTCAACTGTATGTACCCCATTGTGTGTTGAGATATCAACCATATACTTCTTCAGAGTTTGTTTATCTTGAGCAATAGAAACCCAAATCGTAACTTTTTTCGTGTCTTGCACAACCAACTTAGGATCATGTTCAGTTACTGGAGCCGCCGAGCTCGTTGTAGCCATCACCGGAAGGTCCCAACGGTGATGGCGTGAAGCCTTGCCAAGGACGAACACAAAGCCATATATCACAGAAATCACCATCAGACCAAATCGCATTGTTTCTACGGTTCAAACTTCTAACTTATGCATACCCTATAAGATTCAAATTCCATACAACTAAATTTCATATGATTCAATTCCACTTTCTCGTCACCGTGCTACTCACATTCATAATTTTTCAACATATGTTTATATAGACATAAAACATGCCAGCATCAAACAAGTAATTAGTTAAGCACTGCATAACTAAATGCAAACAAGGTCACCAAACTCATCTTGCCGGATAACCCTAAACAGTGTGTACTATATAAAATGGTCTTCTTCTTCTGGAGTCAGAAATCAAATGTTGACATTAGTCAACTGTCAGAGTGTTAGGTTAACAAACTGTGTATAGATGTAAGTGTTAAGCTAGATAGGCTTCCAACATAAAACCAATTGATGATAAGTGGAGTGACTCATCTATATTATATACTATTAAGGATCCTTTCCAACTTTCGATGTGGGACACTTTGTGTCTAATACGCCCCCTCGAGATGATGGCTATTTGAGCGTCAATCTCGGAATGTTCGGGCTAGGATCGATGGGTCATCTTTGGACCAGATCGATGAGGATCGGGTTGGACTTTGTGGATCGAGGGCTCTGATACCATGTTAAGCTAGATGAGCTTCCAACCTAAAACCAATTGGTGATAAGTGGAGTTACTCATCTATTTTATATACTATTAAGGATCATTTCCAACTTCCAATGTGTAACACTTTGTGTCTAATAGTGAGTATCTCCATTGAAACGATGTAAGACCAACCAACATGTTAGGATGAGCGTGGCGTATACACCACAATGCACATCTCATCAGCAGATTGACATTAGCTTTGTCATTTAATAGTTGTAAACATCTTTTAGTGTCCACTTAGCAAGTCCATATATATATATATATATATATATAAGAGAATCTTACACAGCAAGACACTAAGATAATGATTTACTTACTCAAATCAATGCAATATTGTTGGATGAGAAAACACTATAATATTGTTTTGACAGTTAAAGACTTAATTAAGACCAAGATTAAATTTTAATATTTTGATACTTAAGAACATTTAAGACTATAAGCTTACGATCTCCCATTTTCATCATCAAGGAAACAGCCAAGCTAGATTTTATTGTTCTTCACCGTTGGATAACTTGGTAGAAAGCGAGGGGCTTCTTATCGTTCTGTTGACTTCGATTTGATCGACTGAATTGAAGTGTATCTTCTATGACTCCTCTCGATGGCTTAACTTCTTTCTTTTCATACACTAAATTACAAGATAAGCATCATCCTCGAAGAAAAGCCGAGAGTGCAAATAAAATGCAAATTGGGAGGTACACATATCCTTGACTATTGAAATTGTTACGCGGAAATCCCAATAGGTTGTGTACAGATTACTCAAACTCTCTCTCTCACTCACATTTGTAATCGAATCGAGAAGAAGAAAACGCAAAGAATAACAAGACGCATGATTTGGTTTACCTAGTGTTACTCTACGATGTGTAAAAATTAGTAACTAGGGCTAGACTCAGTCCAAAAAATCCACTAGGTCAAAAGCTCAAGCTCTCAAGAACCGAGAAGCTCAATCGAAAATGACGACTGCAACACACGCGCCTCACACTCTGTTTTTATTATGTTATGAACGTTACAACAGACTCGTCTGCATATATCCTTTTATATATAAGGGATTTACAAAAACCGAAGATAACCAAGTTAGTAACTAATTGATTACTCCAAACCGATAACATAACCCAATTAGTTAGAACCCTCGGCCTCATGAAGAATATCTCTTCTAAAGTATGACGCTACACTTAATAATCTCCACCTTAGCTGACATACTGAACACCTCAACCTGCCAACTTCACCTTGATTTAAGTAAACTGACTGAGACAACCAAAGAATACCCTCTTTCTTGTCTAAATATATCCGTTCCTATTGTTTGTCTAGCAGAACCCATGTCTTTCATTTCAAAAGTACTACTCAATTGATCCTTCAATAGCTTCACATCAGACATCCTCTTGGATGTAATAAGCATATTGTCCACATACAACAGATATATATGCTCACCTTCAGATAGATGCTTTGTATACACACACATGTCATGCTCGCCTATGTGAAATGTCTGAGCCTTCATGAACTGATCAAACCTTCTATTCCATTGACGTGGTGATTGTTTTAAACCATACAACGATTTCTTTAGCAAACATACTTGACTTTCCTTGCCTTTTTCCTCATACCCTTCAGGCTGGTTTATGTATAGATTTTCATCCAAATTGCCATGGTGAAATGCAGTTTTAGTGTCCATTTTATATAGTTCTAGGTCCATGTTAACCACAAGAGACAATAGCACCCTGATGGATACATGCTTGACAACAAGTGAAAAATACCTCCTGAAAGTCAATCCACTCATTATGTGTAAAACCCATGTCCACTAACCTCGCCTTATACCGGTCTGGTTCAACTCCTTCTATCCATGGGTTGATCTTAAAGAGCCATCTACAACTGATGATCTTGCAGTTCGCAGGCTTATCAACTAGAAACCAGGTGTGCTTCTGTTTCAAGGAATCCATTTCATCATCAGTGGCTACATTCCACTTATCCCACTCCAAGCCAGCCTTTGCTTCTGCAAAATCTTGTGGCTCTTCTATGTTCACCACTTCTGCAACATACAAAGCAAATGGAATGTCTCGTCTGAGTAATCATAGTCACTAAATTTGATAGGAGGAACCACGTTTCTTCTTGGCTTGTGTCTGGCCAGTTGATAGTTTGACAAACTTGATATTGCTGATTCTTCAAGACCACTTTCCTGATTGTTATCATGTTCGTCTTCAAGATCTTCATCATCAGCTAAAACTTGAACAGTATTTCTAGGAACTGATTCATTCTCATCCAGAGCATCAAGACATTTAATCACTTGTCCAAACTGGCATGTCTCGGAGATTTCTTCAGGCGATGACTTCAAACTTGTCATATCTTTAAACATCAACTCCTTCTGAAACTTTACATTTCTGCTCACCATACACTGTTATCCTTCCAACATCCAAATCTTGTATCGATACTATTAATTTCCATTTTATTTATATAGATATTAACTATCAGGTATCAGGTTGTGCATATTTACAATGTCTATTCATAATGCAGACTTCTGTTTCCATAACTGATAGCCAAGAAATCAATAAGGTCATGTCCACACCATCCACTAAGCGCAAAGACAAGACTAATGGCGTTTTACCAGACATCTCTTCAACATCAAATAAATCATGCACAAGAACAATCAAGATTGAGAAGTTGGAAGATGCAACTTCTAAACCAAAAAATTGATTACAAGGCTTTTCTGATTTCATATTGGTTTTCTTTTCAAGTTGTTTTTTCAATTTCTGGATTAAGTTATTTAACATTTAAGTTGGTTTTTTTAATCTAAATAATTTCAATTTCTGGATTAAGTTATTTAACCTGCGCGTTGTTTTTTTAATCTAAATAATTGATGTTTGATTTATTTGCTACTTTTGACTCATGGCTTGGCTTTATTATTTGACCTTAAGTTATACCACAACAATTTCCACTACTTATAAACTGAACTAAGTTTTGTTAACCTATTACTGCGGGGACTGACTATGTAAACCTTAAGTTATACTTTAGGGTTAACTAATTGAAAACTAAGTGATATAGTAGACTAATTATTTTTATTTATTTTTAAAAATACGGTATGTTCCACCTCAATTGTTAACCTATTACTGCTAAGAAAATGGTTAACAAACCGTATCAAAATAAACAGTCTTTTTTAGTGGTAAATTTTAATTAAATAAAGGCAACAAAATATATTTATCAACCATACCATAAGACTCAAACAAACAACAATTATATTCATATATAACTAATCAAATATTTTATTATGATACTGAATATTTAGACCCACGTTTATGACAACCGATATTCTATAATTTCTATATTTTCTATAATTAAAGTTAGGAACACTGTACACATATTTTAACCTATGGTCGCTTCTCTACCGATTTGTTTTCAGAGTCGAACTCAAACAAAGGCGTTCCTAAAGACACAAACAATGCATTCCTACCATCTAAACATAAAAAGAGAAAGAGAAGATCAAACACAAACGAGTCAGAGAATACACAGACATCCAATTCTAATTTCAACAACTGTTCCACGTCTGTGCCTCTTACCAATTTTTTCCCGAGGGTTCTACGTGATATCACCAATATTCCTACTAATTTAAGCCCCTTGACGCTTCCTATTGAAACGCACCCTACAAATCAGCTAAATAACTTAACTATATCTACTATGGTTTAGACTTTCCACAAAACTTAGTCGTGTATCTATATTGAAGTTTAGTCCTAAACTGCTTCTAATTACTGATATTTTTTTACAGGAGATGGAATGGATGCTTTAAATTCAGCAAAGAAGTTAAAGAGCAATATCGTTCGAGGATCACATAAGTTGACATAAACCCTGAAGAGAAATAGAACTACAAGC
The DNA here is from genome assembly GCA_905132765.1 of Moricandia arvensis. Classification (NCBI taxonomy): domain Eukaryota; kingdom Viridiplantae; phylum Streptophyta; class Magnoliopsida; order Brassicales; family Brassicaceae; genus Moricandia; species Moricandia arvensis. The sequence continues at coordinate 85,562 of CAJHQP010000189.1, read as the reverse complement.
AACGATGTTGTTGACCATACTCCATCTTCCTATGCCAGTAGGAGAAAACATTTACAACCATGAGTTTTGGCTGCGATAACCAATTCGAGCAATTCATCCCAGTTGCTTGGAACATCTTCTACAAACCTTTCTGCTATCCAAGATATCTACTGATGGTATACATACTAAATCCGAATTTTAGATGCAAAATACAAAAAAATGTATGATCACTTAAGTCTATCTGTCACCCTTATTTTTATTTATTCAGATAAAGGAAAAGGAAAAGGAAAAGTAGTTGATAGAGATCAGACATTAAAGAGTAATACACGAAGAAAGAGTTGTAGAAAAACTCTGGAACCACAATTTGATGGTTGTGTAGATGTTAATTCTTCAAGTGAGGATGATGAAGACCTAACATACGAGTATGACTATGATGGTATGAAGTTGATGTATTTTTTTTCTTTTAGTTCTTCATATATTTCATAAAATGTAAATAACTAAATTTATATTTTGAGTTGTCTGCAAATGAAGAATCTTATATGTACAAAGAACAAGTTTATGATTGCAGTAGTTAAGAAAGTGATAATGAGGAGATAAACTGCGACCCAATATCAAAACGTTCAGAGACTAAAAAGGTTATTGAAGCTCATCTGTTGTCAAAAGCAGAGCATAAATTATTGAACTCCAAGCGTACGTCTTCAAACACTAATACTAAGAAACCTACTTCCTCAAAGAGAACAATTGGTACTGAAATCATTTTAAAACTAAAGCTTTAATAGTATAGTTGCATTTGTTCAGGTTCACCTGTTGATGTTCTATTTTTTTTATATAGGATACATTGATGATGGTGTCCATTGTGGAGCTCTATTATGGTATGGTGAGCGGATAAACAACAAAAAACGGATCCGTAAACCTAATTTTCTCTTTGTTGCGGTCAAGGACAAGTCGAGCTACCATTGTTAAAAGAATCACCGGATATATTGAAACAGCTACTGCATGGCAATGACGAAAAGAGCAGACATTTTTGTGAGAATATTAGAGCCCTAAATATGGTATTCTCATTTACATCGTTCAGTGCCAAAAGGTTGTGGCCCTATAATAATGTTTGTACTTCAAGGAGAAAAATATCATTAATGGGTAGTTTGAAGCCACCTCCAAGAGACCCGGCTAAGTTTGGACAACTATATATTGTAGATACAAAAAACGAAGTTACCAATCGTGCTTCTATAATTGGGTACTATGTATATATATATATATATATATATATATATATATATATATCGATTTTGTTTCAAAACCTTTGTATTCTAATGATTGTGCTTTTGTCTTTACAGAAAGTACAAGAAAACTGCAGAAACATCTAAAAAGGAGACAATTCGAAAACAAGATATTGAGTCTTTATTGAAGATGCTAAACGAGGTCAATCCATATGTCCATCAATTTAGACCAGCAAAGGATAGGTTTGACACTAATCCTGAGGAAACATTCCATATGCGCATTATTAGCAATCGTGAAAAAGATGGAAGGACATATGACACTCCTACAGCATCAGAGGTTGCAGCATTTATTCCAGGAGATTTCAATTTGGACATGGATAAAAGAGATATTGTGTTGCAAGAGAAACAAACGGACTGGCTAAAAAGGATTAGTGAGATACACCCTTCATACTTGGCACCTCAATATCCTTTGATATTTAACTATGGTGAAGATGGTTTCAGACTTGGTATTAAAAAGAGAGGTACATAGGCTACTGCTAAACTAAAGAGGCAAACTATTAGTATGAGGCAGTGGTACGCATTTCGTCTACAGGAAAGAGAGAATGAGTGTCATACACTACTGCATTCTAAACGATTGTTTCAGCAATTTTTAGTTGATTCTTACACCTCCATTGAGTCTAACAGGCTTTGCTATCTAAGGCTGAACCAAAAAAGCCTTAGATCAGATAGCTATGACTCTATACAACAGTCTACAAACGCAGGAAAAAAATATATGCATGACCAAGGAAGTCAATTTTTGCTACCAGCCTCATTCACAAGAGGACCAAGATACATGAAGAACAATTATCTTGATGCAATGACTATATGCAAACATTTTGGTTCCATGATATGTTTATAACATTCACCTGCAATCCTAAATGGCTTGAAGTCACCAGGTATCTACAACAACGCAACCTTATTGCTGATGATAGACCCGATATTATTGGAAGGCTTTTCAAAATCAAACTTGATTCTCTAATGGTTGATTTAACGGATAAATAGCTATTGGGAAAGGCAGTTCTTGTGAGTTATTATGTTTTTTCCATTTTTTTTCCTTTCAAATGTTTTTAAACTTTAACTAACTGATCTTTTCTATTTCTCAATTTCAGCAATGTATACTGTCGAGTGCCAGAAACGTGGTCTACCACATGCACATATTCTCTTATTCATGCATCCTAAGTCCAAATTTCCTACCACTGATGACATTGAAAAGATTATATCTGCTGAAATTCCAGATAAGGACAAAGAGCCAGAGCTTTATAATATTATTAAAGATATGATGATTCATGGTCCTTGTGGAGTTGTTAACATAATGGTCCTTGTGGAGTTGTTAACATGAATTCACCATGCATGGAAAATGGTTTATGTTCAAAGTTGTATCCTAAGGCTTATGCTGATGTAACTACTGTAAACAAAGAAGGGTTTCCTATTTATAGACGACGAGAACAAACAAACAGATTTATTGAGTAAAAGGCTTCAAGTGTGACAACAAATATGTGATTCCATACAACAAGGAATTGTCTCTTTGTTTTCGAGCTCACATTAATGTGGAATGGTGCAATCAATCAGGTTCTATAAAATATTTATTCAAGTGTATTAACAAAGGGCAGGATCGTGTCACTATTGCTGTTGAGCCCCCAGATAAAGAAGAACCAAACCAAAATAATTCAACAAATGGAGAGTTGAATGAAAAGAAAAAAAACGAAATCAAGGACTTCTTCAACTGCAGGTATTCTTTCTTACTACGTGTGTAAATGTAAATGACTATTCTCGATTTTTCAAAGTCGCATGTCGTTTCCTTTCTTTGCTCCTAATCGTGTTTTTATTATCTATTATTCAGATATGTCTCAGCATGTGAAGGTGCTTGGAGGATTTACATGTTTCCTATTCACTATAGATCAACACCAGTAGAGAGATTCCAATTTCATTTACCTGGAAAACAAATCATTATATTCAAGGATGATGACACATATGAAGAAGTAACCAGCCAGAAATTTATTGAAAATATATGTTCTTGGGTTGGTTTGAATTGAACAAGGTCAGTTCTGTTTCTCGGACACTAACTTTTTCTAAAATTCCAACAAGGTTTACTTGGAATAAAAAAGACAAATAGATTCATGATATGAAGAAAGGATTCAGTATTGGGAGAATAAATTATGCCCCACGTGACACTGAAGAAGCGTTCTATTTGCATGTTTTGCTTAACATTATCAGAGGTCCAACATGTTTTGATGACATTAAAACGTTTGAGGAAGTTCTTTATCCTTCATACAAGGAGACATGTTTTGTGATGGGACTGTTAGAAGATGATCAGGAATATATAGACAACCTAGTGAGAGCAAGTTTTAATGGTTATGCATGTTATATGCGTTAAGCTTTTGTTATCATGCTCATGTCTAATACATTGTCAAAGCCAGAAGTCGTTTGGGAACATACTTGGGAGTTTCTTTATGAAGACATTGAGCATACAAGAAGAAAGCTATTACATAGACCATGTACAATTATTTGAATATAGTTTGTTTTAATTTAATCTTTGACTCTCAAGATATGATTTGTTAGTAACACATTTTAAAAAAAAAATTATGAAGATCTTTTTTTGAGTGATGAGGAAAAAAAACAATATGCGCTTATAGAGATTGAAAAGCTTCTAAAGAGTAATGTAACATCTTTGGAGAAGTGGAAATCGATGCCCAAACCAATACCAGACATTGTTAATAACAATGTTTTGATTATGGACGAGCTCAGTTACGATAGGCAGGAGTTATAAGCTGATCTTGAGTGTGACATTCCAAAACTAACAAATAAACAAAAGAAGATTTGCGATGAGATTACTGATGTTGTTTTCAATAAAAAGGAAGTGTGTTTTTGTGTATGGATTTGGTGGTACATGTAAAACTTTCTTGTGGAGATTGCTTTCTGCTGCAGTACGTGACAGGGGCAAAGTATGTCTTAATGTTACCTCTAGTGGGATAGCTTCTCTATTTCTACAGGGAGGAAGGGCTGCACATTCTCGATTTGGAATTCCTATAAATCCAGATGAATTTTCTACTTTCACACTTACACCAAGAACTAATAAAGCGGATTTGGTGAAAGCAGCCTCCCTATAATTTGGGATGAAGCTCCAATGATGAGCAAACATTGTTTTGAATCATTGGACAGGAGTATGTTGGACATTGTTGGAGATAAGGATAAAAGACCTTTTGGTGGAAAAGTTGTCATTTTTGGTAGAGATTTTAGACAAGTATTGCATGTCATTCATGGAGCTGCAAGGGCAAAGATTGTTATGTCTGCTCTTAATTCATCTTATCTATGGAAGCATGTAAAAGTTTTACAGTTAACCAAGAATATGCGGCTGCTGTCTAATAATTTGTCGGCTGAGGAGGCAAAGGATTTACAGGACTTTTCAAAAGGGATATTAGATATTGGAGATGGAAAAATTGGTTGTGGAAATGATGGGGAAGCTCTTATCGGCATCCCAGAGGAGTTTCTAATTATTGATGCTGAAGATCCAATAGAAGCTATAAGTTCAGCAGTGTATGGAGATTCTACTTTTTTACACCAAAACAAGGAGCCAAAGTTTTTTCAGGAGATAGCTATACTATGTCCTATTAACGAGAATGTGAACATGATTAATCAGCACATGCTAGATAAGCTTGATGGTTAATTAAGATTATCTAATTTTTTAGATGTAATATCTGCTTCAATGTTATGTTTTTGTTAACGTTTAAGTTTTTTCATGCAGGAGAGGAAAAAATATACTTAAGCTCTGATTCTATTGATGCTTCAGATAGGTTTTATGTTAATGACCAAGCTCTCATTCCAGATTTTTTAAACAAAATCAAAGCATCAGGATTGCCAAATCACAGTTTGCGACTGAAAGTGGGCTGCCCAGTGATGTTACTACGAAACATAGATCATGTTGAGGGATTGATGAATGGAACTCGACTCCAGATTACAGAAATGTATGACTTCATGATAAAGGTGAAGGTTATTACAGGGGAAAAGGAAAAGGTTGGTCGAACTGTGCTAATTCCTAGACTTTCAATAACTCCTTTAAATAAAAAGTTGCCATTCAACATGAAGAGGATTCAACTGCCTATTGGTGTGTCATTCGCCATGCTATCCATAAAAGCCAAGTTCAAACATTGTCTGAAGTTGGTATTTTTTTACCAAGACCTGTTTTTTTTCTCACAGACAATTATATATAGATGTTTCTAGAGTGACTTCTAAGAAAGGCTTGAAGATATTAATTGTTGATACTGAAGGAAAAGCTCAACGTCAAACAAAAACTATGGTCTTCAGAGAGATTTTCGATAATCTATGAGTTTTGTTGTTTTTAATAACTTCTATAACTTATATTACTCTTTATTTATTTCCAGATTGTTGTTTTATGTTTAGTTACTGTTTTATATTAATAAGTTTCTCTTATAATATTGTTGGAACTTTTTTGGAAAATTTCCATACATAGAGAGGTTATTATATTTGCTTAATGATGAGGATATCATATTCTTGATGACGCTCGAGAGCCTCAGTATCAAGCAACGAGAATTTATAACAACCATATTATAAGTTTTGCAAAAGTTCTTTAATACAGTAATCAAAATATTTCTCATATTTCATAACATAACATCAAATCAATCAAACTTCGGTTTCAATTCTAACTACCAATAATCACTTCAGCTGTTACTTTTTAAATATCTGATAAATGGTTCATTGTAACTTACTGGTTAAATTATTGCAAACTGTTTGGAGAAATGATATCACTTTGATTCCTTATTCCTATTTGGGTGTTCCATGTTCCTACAAAACCAACATTAGTACATAATATATATCAGAATAAAGTCAAAGAACTATATATTATTCAGTAAGTTATTTAATATTTGTATAAAGGAACTTATCTTGCAGCCAAAACATGGAATCAATGTAATCAATGTCCCTTATTTCTCCAACTTATAACCACCAACAACCTGCAACTTAGATAAAATCACATAAATTTATGTTCTTAATTTTCAATTATAAAGCATTCATACATACTAATACAGATGATAAGTAAAGGGTTTATAAGAATCATCATGCTTTGTTATTTTCTTAGCAGTACTAACTTCTCTTTTTAAGACGCAAGTGTAGAAACTTAAATTCAGTGAAAACAGATTTAAATATAAAAATAAGTGTTTAGTTAATCACCATTGTGTGTTGTCAAAGACAAGATAGCTCACCGTTTTACAAATGAGACTTGAATTAACAAATCAAGTCCGTTTTATTTACACCACCATTTCATATTAAATTTGATTATATGTTTGACTTAACTGCAAAAAAAACAACAACTAATTAAATTTATAAGCTATTTGACCACGTATTCACAGAGCATGAAGACACATAGGATATACCTAATTTTGCAGGAGGAGGTATTGATGGTTCATATTTTTTGTAATCATGGCTGAAGATATTAACCAAAGGTTGCGTTGTCCTTCACTCTTATATTTATTGGTTTTCCCTCTGAATCAAACACGGTATCTCCGATGGTAACCATATATTATCTTCAGTGACTTTTTAAAACAATAATTAAAAAGTCAGAGCGTTTCTTAGAAGTATAGGATCACCCTTAAGAACGGTTACCTTTTTTTGTTTATTCATATCTCTAATATATGATAAGGATGATGTCATTCTGGTTCAGTTAAACAGCATACAGATCTAAGAAACTCTTCATCTGCATGTTCGGATCTGTGAAAAGAAAACACTTTTAGTAAGGATCTAGAAAAAAAAAAACAAAACTGTAACTCTTTCTAAGAGAAATTGAAATATAGGATCACCCTTGAGAACAATTACCTTTTTTCGTTTCTTCATATCTCTGATATATGATAAGGATGATGGCCTTCCCGTTCAGTTAAAACAACATGCATATCTAAGAAACTCTTCATCTGCATGTTCGGATCTGTGAAAAGAAAACACATTTTGTAAGAATCTAGAACAAAAAAAAAAGCAAAACTGTAACTCTTTCTAAGAGAAATCGAAACAGAAAGATTGTAAAGATGTGGAAATGATTTTTAACTTACGATATCTTGATTATGAGGTTGTCTGGCTCATAAATATGTCGTAGTAAGTTTACTTTCATCATCGATTTAAGATCTTCGAAGTTTTTTCTCTTCGTCGGTAAAGAGTAACGTTCTAGATCTCTCTGTTTTTTTTCCCTTTCGTTTTCTATTTTTTTCTTTTGGAAATATGTGGACGGTCACATTTAGATGACTGATATTAAGTTTTATTGGGCTGAGTTTTTGTTTGAAAATCCCATTTATTATTTTTCGAATGTTGGGTTATTTATGATATTGGATAATTGGGATGTCGGGTAATTAAGTTAGATTTACTATACTTTAGCATGACCCAGTCTATACTATTAAAGTCTAACCAATAGAAACTCATTAAAATACGCTAATACCCATTTGTAGCTTTATTTGTATCAAAAGTTTTTAATATACCACTTTCAAAAAATTATGTATTTTTGAAATTGTTATTTACTTATTTTGATCATTTTTAGTTGAAAATATTAGTTAATTAGAAATGAATATTTTGACTAACATGTTATATATATATATATATATATATATTGACTTTATTTGTGTCTACATTAAATTTGGACAAAAAAACTTACTTTACCTAAAAATGAAAAATATAAATTTTAGCACAAGTATAAAAACTATCATTAGCAACAATATTTAACATATTCAGAAATTAAAAACCAAAATCATTTCAAAAATTACATCACCTCATTTGGCAACTATCAAACTTATTAAAGTTAAAGTTTTATATGATGTTTTATTTGATTAAAACATATCAAACTTATTAAAGTTAAAGTTTTATATGATGTTTTATTTGATTAAAACATATAATTATATATAAATTGCAAATAAAAAATCAATAAACTTATACATCGCGGGTCAAAATCTAGTATCCTTTTTATATCTAAAGGACTTACAGAACCATAGTTAGCCAAGTTATTAACTAATCGATTACTCCAAACCGCATAACATAACCAAATTAGTTAGAACCCTCGGGTTCTTGCAGAGTGTATCTTTTAGGTATGAGGCTACACTTAACATAAATGAGTCAAGAGCATTCCTATTCACATACAGCGTGATTTTAAAAAATAGTTCATTCCTGATTCATTCCTGATTCATTCCTGATTCATTAAATATCATCCAGATAAAAGTTCATCAAGCATGATTTTTTTTTGTGTGTCATAGTTTGCAAAACTCTTTTTCCCTTCACCAAAACCATTTGATTCCTTCACCTAACATATTATAGCTATATCATTTATTGTAGCCATCAACTAAGAATTTTATGAAGGGTGTTGTGTAGCTAAAAACATCTCAATTCGGGTCAAAGAGCGAGAGAGATGATCTGTGAGAGACATGACAAAAAAAACAACAACAAAACGATCAACGATAGTGTTCAACAACAAAAAGTAACACATTCAGCATTGATAGAGAAAGAGAGAAAGACTACTTGTTCTAACGTTTTTGGATGATAATAGCAAAAGATCCCATTTTTTGAAGAAGCTTTTCTATATTACTCATCGAAGGTGCTCAAGAAACAACCAATGAAACCAGCTCCGTTGCAATCTCCACACAAAACCTCCTTTTTACCTCTGCCCACAAGAAATTGAAGAGGAAAAAGAGTTTTGCAAAACCTGCAAAGCCAACAGAGGCCACCAGCTTTAAACTGCCCATTAAAATGATCAGTCAAATTCACACCACCTCCTTTGCATTGAGAACATGCCACAGCGCCTTTTTTCACAAAACAATATTTGTCAAATTATCAAACCCATTCAGTTGTAGAAATTAATAGGAGTTAACTATAGACACTTACCATTCCCTTCACAGTTTTGACAAACTATGCTGCTCGATTTAGTGGTCTGAGTACCGTTGGTGGCCTATCGTTGATTCAAAACTATGAACCCTTTTAGTCATGAAATGTTAAATAAAGAGAAGATCATAGTTTCAGAAAAAAAACCTGACCTGAATTTCAAAGCTTTTAGATTTGGAAGTCTGAAACACTTCACTCTTCTGAGCCAAGGAAGAGTTCTTATCAGAAGAAGGCAACAAGTAGGAGGAGAAGAAGTGAGTAGGTCTAACAGTTTTGCTTGCAGATTGAAGAAGGCAACAAGTAGGAGGAGAAGAAAAGAAGCAGAGTGAATTCGCCATTTCTGTTTCTGTCTCTCTTCTTACCCACTCGATAACAGATAAGATGCTCTCTCCTCTGTTATTTGGTCTTTCTTTCACCAATATATCAGTTTGCTTTACCCATTTGAACCAATCCAAACCAGAACCAATTGTTATACCGGTTTTCTGTAGACCCAATTTCACATCTTACTTCCATCTTCTTTTCTGTTTTTTTTCTTCAAAATTTTCAATTTATGGTTTTCTTTTTGTTCTATTCCTTTACAGTAACTGTTTTAGGAAGTTAGGACAAGTAAACAATAAAGGTTAGGCTAATTATTTCCTTAACCCTTCTCAAAACGACCCCATAAAGAGCCATAAACTTTTCTGATCCTACAAACAAAACCCCAAAGGACACTAGACGAAGCGAAACACAAAATTCGACAGGAAAGTATTCTAATATGACCCAATTACAAAAAAGTTATTCTTCCTACCCTATCATTTTTCCAACTACCCCACCTTTTTTATTTTTTTTGACTTTCCCCTATTACCCTCCTTTTTTATTGTTTTCTATTATTTGGGGTCCCAAACATTCAAATCAGCAGACAATATTTTAATACCACGCGGTCCTTTTTTTCTTTCATAAATCCCATGCATTAAACATATATTTACCTACTGTCCCCACTTCAGATGTCCAGTCTCTCTCCAACACCTGTCCATCTTCTTCTTTATTCCCCAACCACCATTCAACATTCTTCTTTTCATGAACTCCATTGGCGATTTTGAAAGTGAATTTTGAGGTAAGTTAATATTTTTTTTTCATAATTTTTTTATCTAAATGTATTATTTACGTTATATACATTGTCGGTAACGAAAAAGATCAAAGATTAGCTACAAAAATCGTTAATTTTTTAAAAAAATATGTAAATAAAGTTTAAAGAAGATTATGTATATATCTCTATATTTAACACAGTTATGAAGAAAAAAAAGATACTAAATTGTGTTAGTTGGTAATGTAGGTTGTGTAGCACGTGTATGGTCGTTTAAAAACACCTAGTTTGATGGAAAACTAAACTTTCATGTATATTGATATATAAAAAATATGAAATGAAGTTTTTCAATGACTGTTTAGTATATTTGTGCTTATTTTGATGTTTTGATGCAAAATAATACATTTAGATGGTGATAGAATATATTGTGGGTTGTATAACAATTTTGTGGTCGGTTAAAAGGGTTAAATCAATGAAACTGAAAATTTTAGGAATTACTGGAACTACTAGTACTACTAAAGTCAAACGTGTATTACTAGTATTACTGGATCGACTATGTATCAAAGTTCTTGAACAACTTAGATTTTTTAAATTGTTAACTAATAATAATTCTATTTTTTTCAGGGAAACCTATGACATCTCATATTACAATCATATGTTTTGACTACGGAGGAAGTTACATCAAGGATGGGAATGAGATAAGATGGATCTCGGGAGAAGATGAAATTCACACTCTAGTGATGAAGACATCTGTGGAAGAGGTTACATATTCCGATTTGGTTGAACGTATACACAAAAAGATTAAGGCAGATGGAGATGGGATTGTGAAGATTAGTTATTTTCCAATGGTATTGTATTCGAACAAGCCATCATATATTTGGTGTGATGAAGATGTTTTGGGTTATCTAATGCAAGTGAATAATGAGAAATGTAGAAGTGTTCTGCATGTGGAGATCAGCAATGACATAGATGATACAAATGGTGGTCTGCCACTTTCAAGTGATGATGATGGAACTGATGATAGCTATGTTGGTCTTTCTGATAGAGAGGATGTTGATACAAATGAAACAAAGGAAGATGAAACTGAGGAAGATGGAATAAAGGAAGATGGTACTGAGGAAGATGGAACTAAGAAAGCTGAGATGGATGGTGTGGTCACACTGTACACAGCCGAACAAGAAGACTGTGAGATGCATGAGAATTTAGAGCATGGATATGAAGCAACAGAAGTAAGAGCGGAAGCTGAAGACGTAAGACCGGGAGTTGAAGCCATAACAGTAGTACATGATGAATGGGATGATGGTATCGATTTGGTTAAGGGTCAAGAGTTCAGAACTAAAACATCTGTGCAAGTTCTAGTTCAGAGGGGTGCACATAAGTATGGTTTTGAGTATGAAACAACTAAGTCTGATGCTGTGAGATTTGTGGCAAAATGTCGAGGAGCCAAAGAAGGTTGCAAATGGTATTTGCGAGTAGCAAAGCTTAAGAATTCAGATCTTTGGACGGTTAGAACTTACATCAAGTCTCATACATGCTCAGTTGTAACTACAAGTACCCTTAGAAATAGAAGGAGAGGCACAGCACATGTTGTTGCATCTGTTTTGGGTGAAGAATATCCCGGTAGATATGACACACCAACACCAAATGATCTGATCAGTATGGTTACCCACAAGGTTGGTGTTGATGTATCCTATGCCACAGCATGGAGAGGAAAAAGAATGGCTGCTAATGAAGTGCGAGGTACTCCAGAAGAGAGTTTTTCTATGCTACACTCTTATATGTACATGCTTAAGTTGAAGAATCCTGATTCAGTAAGTTATATTGAAGTGGATGCGGCAAAAAGATTTAAGTATCTATTTTTTGCATTGGGAGCTTCCATAGAAGGGTTTGCAGCGATGAGGAAAGTTATCATTGTGGATGGAACACATCTTAAGCATGTTTATGGTGGAGTTCTGCTTGTTGCGACGGCTCAAGATCCTGATCATCACCACTACCCTATTGCATTTGGTGTAGTTGATGGTGAGAAAGATGATAGCTGGACGTGGTTTATGAGTAAGTTGAGGTCAGTAATATCAGATGAACCTGGATTAGTGTTTCTTTCGGATAGAAATATAAGCTTAATTAAGTCAATACGTGAGGTGTTCCCAACGGCCGCACATGGGTATTGTATTTGGCATTTGTCTCAAAATGTCAAAGGACATGTTGTCAACCACAGAGACGTTTGTGCAAGCAAGTTTAGAGAGTGTGCACATGCTTATACAATGGCTGAGTTTGATGATCGCTATAGTGCTTTTTCCAGAAAGTATCCTTCTGCAACATCGTATCTGGAAAAAAGTGTTGAAGTGGGAAAATGGGCAAGATGTTATTTTGAAGGAGACAGATACAATGTTGACACAACCAATGCAGCTGAATCAATTAATGGTGTCCTTAGAGAAGCACGAAAATACTTCATGCTACCGATGATTGATGTTATCATTAAGAAAATGGCTGAATGGTTTAACAAACATAGGAAAAAGGCAGCTGAAATACCAATCACAAAGAAGCTTGTTCCTATAGTGGAGAAGGAAGTGGCAAAAAGATGTCTGGAAGCTAGGTGCTTAGATGTTACTGAGATAAACAGCTTCCATCTTGAGTACAATGTCAATGGGAGTGACGGAAAGATTTATACTGTCGATTTAGACAGAAAAATGTGCAGCTGCAGGTGCTTTGATATAGATAAAATCCCATGTGTTCATGCAATAGCTGCTGCTAAGTTCTTGAGCGTAGGAAGGGATCTCCATCTACAAGAGTTTTGTTCGAAATATTATTTAGTGGAGCTGTGGGCATTGGCATACTATAGGACGATTTATTCTGTTCCTCATATGTCTGAATGGGTCATACCAGATGATATCCGAGTACTTAAAGTTCTTCCCCCGGTATATGAAACAAAGAAAGGCCCCACTCAAAAGCAAAGGTTTCCATCAGCCGGAGAATCTCGTGGACGAAGAAGAGGACGAGGAAGGGGAAGAGGCAGGGGCAGGGGAAGGAGAAGTGGACGTTTGTATGAGTATTTTGAATGTGGAAGTACTTCTGCCACCACCGAGTAACATGGTACTCTTGTGCTTTGAACTAGTAGGTAACGTTGGACTACTAGGTACTACTATGGACTACTATATGTAATATGTACTACTAGGTACTACTATGAACTACTATGTGTAATATGAACTACTAGGTACTACTATGGACTACTATGTGTAATATGGACTACTATGTACTACTTTGTACTACTTATGAACTATCTTAAAATACCTTGAATTACTATGTAATATGCATCTTTCTAAGAACCTTTGTTTTTGTCTTATTATTTATTTTTAGAAGATGTATCTCATATATTACATGATTATATGTTCATATATGCGTTTATTTTCGAAATTAGTCATAAAATACTTTTAAACTCTCAAATTGGTAGAAAACTTCTCATTTCCATAGTTCATAGTTCCACTTCCATACTAATGTCTTGATAGGAAGGCCATAATAGGATAAATTTCAGAAAATACATAATTTCTATAAAACAATTATGTGAGTGTGTTATATATAATCTAAAAATGTCTAAATACAATGGTATTACTAATAAATTTAATTTTTTGAGGTTGTATTACTAAAAAATGTTGTAATTTGCAAAAGTATTACTATGAAGAATGAAATATTACTACTAGCTTGTGTACTACTAGACAATGTTTTTGTCTTAATAATATCTAATAAACCTAGTAGTACAAATATGTTTTCTTAGGACTTAGACATGTTTCATAAGTTTCTTTTCTTTTTTACAAAATGTTGATAATGTTTTTGTCTTAGTAATACCTAATAAACATAGTAGTACAAATATGTTTTTTTAGGACATAGACTGCCTTTTACTCTATTGGTCCAAACCTGCTGCAAGACAATCATACAACAAAGACCATCTTACACAAGAGATTATATTCAAGTTTTACAGAATAACAGCCAACAAACATAGCATCCTACATAAGTTCACAATATTAAACACCCAAAATATTTTATGCTGGTATTCTTCTAAGCCTTTGTTCTAGGCTTCTTCTTGCGCCCTTCAATCTCGTCAGTATTAGCTTCAGTGAAAGGAGTGGTTACATACTGTGATGGTGCACGAGTCCTTTTTGTGGGGGGTGGTGTTATGAACTGTGGTTTATCAGCTTTTCTCGGTCTACCCCTCTTCTTAGGAGCATGTTTCCTCACTGCCATTACCTTAGGCCTATGTTTCACCCCACCACGAGCATGAGTCCTAGATGTTTCCCCGGTTCCATCATTTTTTTCCACATGAGGAACATCATCAGTCTTGCACACGGTAAGAATCCACCCTCTTTTCTCTTCTTCCGTGTATATCTTAGCTTCTTTCTCAACTTTCTCAGCATGTTCTCCCCCCTCTTTTTCAACCTGTTCTTCACCTTCTTTTTCATCTAGCTCCGCCTCTTTTGGAAACTGTTCTTCACCCTCTTTTTCAACTTGTTCTCCTCCCTCTTTTTCAACCTCTTCTTCAACTTCAGTTGGAGGTTCAGTTTCAATCTCTTCTTCACCTTTTTTTCCAACATCTTCAGCTTGAGTTTTGGTTTCACCTTCTTTGTTTTCAGCCTCAACTTCTTGTTCTTTTTCTTTCTCAGATTCTTTATAATCTTCAGCTTCAGCTTCATGTTCTTTCTCTTCCTCAGAACTTTCATCTCTTTTATGAGTCTCTTTTTCACTATCTTTTTCATTTATCTGGATCTCATCCTCCTCGTTTTCCTCCACTTTATCATTCTCTTGAATCTTTTGACCTTTTGGTTCTTCTAACACTTCTGTTTTTTCAACCATTTCTGCATCTACAGGTTCTTCTGGTTCCTCTATTGTTCTGTCATAATGTCTTTTATCCCAATCAAAATCCATGTTTTGGTAGTCAAAACCTGCAGTGTTCTCGTTCTCTTTCTTCTTCATTTCTTTCTCAATGCCATCAATTCTCTCCTCCATCGCCTTCTGCTTCCTGCCATTTTTTTTCAAATAATATTGGCAATTTTCAATGCCCTCAAGCCTTTTCTCCATTGTCTTCATCCTCTTTGACCTCCTTTTTAAAACAACTTGACTCTTTTCCATAACACAAAGCCTTTTATCCATTGTCTCCATCTTCACACTCACTTCACTCAAACATGTCATCAATCTCTCTTCAATCCCTTTCAAAACGTCATCCAAACTTGCATTAGAGCAGGATGCTTCTTCATTCACTTTTCTTTTGTCTTTCTTTTTAGAAAAATCCCTTGCAGCCACATCTAACTCATAGAGATCCTTCCACCAGATAGGCTTCTCCTTAACAGTTAGCCATGAGCTCCACAAATTACTTGGCCCTTCTTCATTTTCATAATCTGGCTCGTCCTCCATTATGCGCGCCATGAGAGTTTCTTCACTAACAGTAGGAGCCATTACACTTTTAATTACCTGAAAATAAAACCAAAAACGCTTATTGTATTCCACTCACTTAATAAAACCAAAAATCAAAACACTAACAAACACATACCTTCGTTTTCCCAAGTGCATCGTACAAATCCTCAAGTGGATAACCCTTCATGCTGTTACTTTGGAACCGCCACTTGCACATCCTCGGACAGTTACTCATGGAGCCGCCCACATGTTCTCTGAATTGAGCATTCAGAGCTGGAATACACTCAAATGCCAGCATCTACAAATAAAAAATTTGAAAAAAAACAATCATACAAACAAGAATTTTTCAAAACAAACTCATATAAAGAAGTCAAGTTTACCTCTAAAGGAAGTATGAACCCAGGAAAGTTGACATTCTTCGTAGTTTTCCCCTTGAGGCGCTTCATCAAGTGATTAATGGACCGGATAGCATCATCAAACGTTAAGCGACCCCAAGGAAAGGTTTTACAAACCTCCACGTTGTTGACGACTCTTAAAATGAAAGAGTCAAAGGGGGCATTATACCTTCCCTTCCCTCTGATAACTGTGCCCAAGAAGTAGAGTACTGCCATCCTGAGTCGATCCCCACATGCCCTCATGCTCAACAACTTCTCTTCCACTGATTTCATGGTTATGGCCTTGTGTGACTCAAAATGCCTATCTACAAACTCATAGCTCCCCAACTTCTCATACTTATCCGGGTATCCATGGCAGTCCAAACCCGAGATGAGTGCATGCTCTCTTATGGAATACCTGATGGGCACGCCATTAACCGCAAACCAAACTGTGTCATCTCCTTCATCTAAGGGAATGGTTCGCAATAGAAGCATCCACACACCCAACAGCTTCAAGTATGGTTCATCGGGCATGTGGAAAATATGGCAAAACTGAGGATGGTTCTCGAACCACTGCAACTCAGGCTTCAGCTTCTTGATGATATCCACTGTGTTACTCACATAACACCTGCTCTGTATTTTGCAGGTCTTGGTGAACTCGGTGTTCTTGAAGTATAGCACATCAGGTGGTAGTGGTTGACATTCCTGAAACAATATAAAATTACATTAGCATTCTATTGATTAATATGTCCTACTGGAATAAGAGTCATATAATTTTTTTTCTATTAGTACTAGTAACACCAGTAATACACAAACAATAACAATTTTTTAACTACAACAAATGAAATAATTTTAGGAATGAGTACCTGAGATGTCGCAGACAAATGATCAGTCTCATTCTCGTGTGCAGGAAGATCAGTCTCGGTTCCATGTGCTGACAGATCATCACTATCATTCCCGGTCGAAAGCTCTTCTACATGTTGTTCTTCTACATGAGCAATGTCTCTTTTTGTAGACTTTTCCTTATTCTGCTTACTATTTTTTTTTCCTCCACGCTTTCGTCCGGTCATTATCTTAATCTTCTGGATATCCTATAACGAAAAACATTCAATCATAATTAAAACTGAAACTTGCTTTCAATATGCATATGCTTAAATTCAAACATCACTCTTTCAATTTATATATGCTCAACCAAAACACTCAAACATTCATCACTAGCTCAATACAATCTCTGATTCACTTTCACACTTCCATATGTCCAAATTCAAATATTCAGTCATTCGATTTCACAAATTTAACCATAGACAAACAATTTAGATATTTCTGTTTCACATATCCAACATTCAAATTTGTATCATTACATTCTAAAGTTTCACATAAACACTAGTACTACTAAAATCTATAACCAAATCGCTACCTTTCTCTTTCAAACCCTATTTCTAGAAAGATCCAAATCAATCCTTTTTCAAATCGTTTATAGTTTCCTATTTTAAAAATAATTTTATCATTCACATACAGATTTCTACCAATTATTTTTGAACCAAGATTACAAGCGAACATATAACTTAAAAGAAAAAGGATGAAAGAAAAAAATTTACCCAGATTTTCGAGAATGAGGAAGATGGAACCGAAAGCTTTTGTTGAAAGAGACAAGAAATTGAAGACTCTGGTGAGAGAGGTGATTTGTCTTGATTCTGGACAGATTTCGAACAAGGGAGAGAAGAGAAAGTGATTTGGTCTCTGTCAATTAGAGTTTTTGTCAAAAAGAAAAAGGGAATATGAGTGGAGTGGGGAATGGTCACGAGTTTTAGGAAAATGAGAGAAAAACTCTGATTAGATTAAAAGGTTAGCATAGGTTTAGCTGTAGTTTTGTAGATTTATTAAGGGTAGTTTAGTATTTGGTGACATTTCTATATTTAAAAAAAATAAAAATTAAATAATCTTGGAGAAGGGATATATTTGAATAAAACATAGAGGTTGTAGGGCTAATGAGAATAAAGTCCAATTCGACAAGGTCCTTCACAAATTGTGCCCTGTCTCTTTCTCTGGTTATTAATACACCCTTGCTACTCCTTGTGAAGCTCCCCAAGACTTTCTCATTCACTAGCTTTCAGACGCTCTCCAAGTAGCCGAGAAGGCCACGAGTCAGCCGCACTAGCATATCTTGGACACGGCTTACTCACATTTGAGCTACTATACATCATTGGCCCTTGTGTCAAGTCTGAAGTATCTTGTGCCTGAAGATCCGGTTTCATCGGAAGGACAAGAAGTGTGGCACCAGGAGGAGTAGCAGCAGAAGATTGTTGAGAGCCGGCCCCTTGAAAAATGGGCAGTCCTGAAAATTGGGATGCAAGCTCGGGATGTTGTTGATAGTGATGATGATGATGGTACTCAGGCGCTGGAGAGGTGTTCAAGTTGGGTTTGGACTGACTCACTCTTGCTTCTATCTCGGATTGTAGTCTAGAGATCTCAGTCTCCAGAACTGATGTTTCTTCCTTGAGCTCATTCTTCTCTGTGGTTACCTACACAGTTTCCATCACACACACACAAAAATATAAAAAGAACGATTAAAATCACTGAGACAAACATAAAAAGTGTTTGCGGGTATGAAACCCGACTCTCTAGGGGTGAAAAAGAAAAAAAAAATAGTTTTTCCTGGGAAGAAAAGGAGAAAGCTCTGCTTTTGAAAACTATACAAAAAGTATGGAGAGAGGCGATGGCGATGGCGATGAGAGAGAAAGGGCGAAGTCGAGATCTGGGAAAGGTGAAGGCGATGGTGGAGACCTGAGAAAGGCTTTGGAGAGATCTGAGGATGGAGAGAATCGTGGTGAACACTTGCAAAAGTCGACGGTGAGATCTGAGAAAAGTAATTGCGAGGAAGCCTTGAAAGATGCTGATGTCACCAAATCCCAATCAAGGACAGCCCGATCTGTGACAAAGGCGATGGTGGAGACGAGATCTGAGACAAAGACTATGGCGAGAGAGCACGATGGTGTAGCAAAGGGTCATAAGAGTGACGAGAAGGGAGATGACAAACAAGAGTCTACGGTTCCAGAGAAGAAGACAAGCAGTCCATGGGTTCAAGCGGTTCAAAAAGGTTCAACCCTCTCTGAACATGTTCTTGACGTGGAGAAGGCTGAAGGGAGAGATGTTGTGGTTGTACCAGATTCCATTATCAAGGATTCCATCCCACTCTGGGATGACTTCCTAGAAGGAAGATTCTTAGCTAAAGCGCCTCATGTGGCAAAAATTCACGTAATCATCAACAAGATTTGGCCGCTTGTAAACTCATCCATAAAGATTGATGTGTTTGAAGTAAATGATGTCACAGTCAAATTTCGGATAAAGGACAAGGATACCAGACAGAGATTACTCAGGAGGGGTATGTGGAACATTGCAAATGTACCAATGATCCTATCTAAGTGGTCACCAATTGAGGAAGAGGAGGTAGAAGAAGAAGTAAAGGTAGTTCCGATGTGGATAACAATGCAAAACATCCCACACCGGATGTTTTCATGGGAGGGCCTGGGCTTCATTGCAAGTGCTGTGGGTAAACCAAAACGTTTACATCCAGACACAATCTTATGCAAAAGTTTTGAGGAAGCTAAAGTGTTTGTGGAAGCAGACATGACAAAAGAACTACCAACATCTCATCGATTTAAATCAAAGCTGGGAATTGATGCTGAAGTGACTTTCATTTACCCATGGCTGCCTGATAAGTGTAACTTATGTTCCAAATGGGGACATCTGGGTAAAGCTTGTCGAAGCAAGGTCAAGATACTCTCAAGACAGGAGGTTGAGAAATCATCGAATTAAAACACTACGGAAACAGAGTCGGTCAAGCAGCCAGAAAATGCACAGCCTAGGATCGAAAATATTGAGCTGGTAGGTACTGAAGCCAAGGAAATGGAAAAACAATCTGATTTGGAGATGGAGAAACAGAAACACGATGCAGAAAAAAGTACACAGGTTACGGGTGCAGTTAACTTTGCTTTGGCTGATATTGGAAACAAGAATGTGGAGAAGCAGCAGGATGTACTAATGGAGAAACAGCAAGATGATGAAGTAGAGGCAAATATTATGGGAGACTTTTGGCAGCAACCCTCTGTGGTGGTCACACACAATGATACTTCTTCAAGCTGGTCGAATGTATCACCTACAAAAAAGGGTCGACCCGGGCCAAGAGTATCTGTTGAGACAGAAACAGTAGGCTCTCCATCTCGATTTGCCGTCCTTGAGGAATTTTTGGGAGAGGAGAAAGACAAAGACGGAGGAAAGGAGATTGAGGAAACTGAAGAAGGAGAAATCTCAAGGAACTCAGCAGAAGATAAACACAACGGAGAGACTGTGGCAGAAGCTGATGATCAAAATGCGGAAATGGTAGCTGACACGCAGGAAGATAAAGGGGAAAGAAACCTTCGTTTTTCTTTGCCGAGGTCGACGAAATCACAAAACAAGTCTTCAAAGAAACAGAATGCCCAACTTACTATGGAGATAAGCTCCAGTACAGTAGGGAGGAAACGTAATACCAAAAAAAGATGATGTCGAGTTTCTTCTGGAATGTCCGGGGACTAAACAAAACTCGAAAACATTCCGTTGTGAAGAAATGGGTTCAGGAACAAGGTTTTTTATTCGGAGGTTTACTAGAGACAAAGGTAAAAGAAGGTCGGAGCCAGAGGATATTTCAATCAATCTTTCAAGATTGGTCTATGCTTTCAAACTATGAGCATCATCACTTTGGAAGGATATGGCTGGTGTGGAAGCCTGAAGTGAGAGTTACTCCTTTCTACAAAAGTGATCAAATGATTACAGTTTCGGTGGAGCTAAATGATGGAGCTGAGTTGCTCTTCTACACAGTGGTCTATGCACATAATACAGAAGCTCAGAGGAAATCACTTTGGGAGGACATGAAACATCATCATGTTTCCCCTATAGTTCAGAAGCAGGCATGGATTATTGTGGGAGATTTTAATGAGATTCTGGACATAGAGGAGCATTCTTTGCATATGACAAACCCAACCGTCACTCAAGGTATGCATGACTTTCAGAACGTGATCTGTTACTGTAAACTACAGGATTTGGGATCACATGGTCTTCTTTATACATGGACAAATAGAAGAGTTGAGGGTCTAATATCAAAAAAATTAGACAGAGTACTGGTCAATGATAATTGGAATGGTTTATTTACTCAATCGTATAGTGTATTTGAGGGTGGTGGATGCTCTGATCACTTACGTTGTCGAGTAATGCTGAGGCCAGATACTACTAGACAGAAGAGACCATTCAAATTTGTGAATGCAGTAGCTAAGCTGGAAGAGTTTAAGCCAATGATGGAACAGTTTTGGCAGAATACAAATCCTATATTCTTGTCGACCTCATCAATGTTCCGGTTCACCAAAAAACTGAAGACTCTTAAGCCTGAGATAAGGGTCCTGGCGAAAAGAAAGATGGGAAACTTATCGCTCAAAGCCTCGGAAGCCTATGAGGACTTGTGTGTGAAACAGGAAGACAACTTGCGAAATCCTACTTCACAAAACATGGAAATTGAAAACAGGGCTTCAGAGAGATGGGAACATGTGGCTAACCTGGAGGAAGACTTTCTGAAACAGAAATCTAAACTACATTGGCTGTGTGTGGGTGATAGAAACAATAAGACTTTCCATCGAGCTGTAAGATCTCGGCATTCAATCAATACTATCCGAGAGATTCATTGTCGCAATGGACGTGTGGTGAAGAGTCAAGAAGAAATCAAAGCTGAGGCTGAAAGTTTCTATAGAGAATTTCTACGGCACAAACCAGATGACCTAATGAATGTTGAAGTTGACACTCTCCGAACACTACTGCCATACCGCTGCTCAGAAAATGAACAGACACTCCTCACCAACGATGTCAGCCCTGAAGAGATTAAGAGTGTCTTGTTCAGTATGCCTAAGGATAAATCACCAGGACCAGATGGATACACAGTGGAATTCTTCAGGTCAGCCTGGTCAGTGATAGGATCTGAGTTTACTACTGCAGTTCAGTCATTCTTCGTGTCAGGATTTCTTCCAAAGGGAGTAAATACCACAATCCTGGCCTTAATACCAAAGAAAACAGTAACTCGGGAGATGAAAGACTACAGGCCGATTTCATGTTGTAATGTCATCTACAAGGTCATTTCAAAGATTCTAGCTAATAGATTGAAGGTCACTCTCCCTGACTTCATCGCCCTGAATCAATCTGCATTCGTCAAGGGTAGACTTCTCATTGAGAATCTTCTTCTTGCTACTGAGTTGGTCAAGGATTATCACAAAGACTCTATCTCACCAAGGTGCGCTCTGAAAATTGACATCTCTAAAGCATTCGATTCGGTTCAATGGAGCTTCCTATTTAAAACACTCACTGCCATGAATTTCCCAGCAAAATTCATACATTGGATTACTCTCTGTGTCACAACAGCTTCATTCTCAGTTCAGGTGAATGGGGAACTTTCTGGTTATTTTCAAAGTGAACGAGGACTTCGGCAAGGGTGTGCTTTATCTCCCTACATCTTCGTAGTGTGCATGAATGTGCTGTCAAAACTTCTGGATAAATCAGCCACAGAGCATAATATGGGATACCATCCGAAATGTAAGAATCTTGGCCTAACTCATCTAAGTTTTGCTGATGATATCATGGTTTTCACTGACGGGACAGTGAGGTCCATTGAGAGCATTGTTGAGGTTATTAAATACTTTGGAAGAATATCGGGCCTGCAAATCAGTATGGAGAAGTCAACAATAAACTATGCTGGAATAACTGAACAAGCCACACGCGAGTTAGAGCGACGGTTTGGATTTGCTTCCGGGGTTCTACCTGTTCGTTACTTAGGGCTACCCCTCCTCTCTCGCCGTATGAATAAAACTGACTATACTGTGCTGATCGAAAAAATCAGAAGTAGCATTGGTGCATGGACAAATCGTTTCTTATCGATAGCAGGTAGGCTGCAACTAATCAAGTCAGTTTTGTTTAGTATTGTAAACTTCTGGATGGCTGGTTTTCTTCTTCCAGGAGAATGCATTAAGTAGATAAATAGACTTTGTTCAGCATTTCTATGGTCTGGCCCGGAACTGAACACTAGAAAATCAAAAGTTGCTTGGGACATAGTTACCAGGGCAAAGGAAGAAGGTGGACTTGGTCTGAGATCTTTGAAAGAAGTAAATCATGTCTGCTGCCTGAAACTAGTATGGAGGATTGTTTCTCTGCAGTCTTCCCTTTGGGTCAATTGGATCCACACATACTTGATTAAGAGAGGGACTTTATGGTCGGCCAAGGATACTACTACTTCTGGATCATGGGTATGGCGGAAATTGCTCAAATTCCGGGAAAGAGCAAAAGAGTTCCACAAGATAAAGGTAGGAAATGGCCATGATACTTCTTTTTGGTTTGATTCCTGGTCGAGTATGGGACGCTTGTATGACATCTTTGGCCCCCGCGGTTTTATTGACATGGGTATTCCCACAAAAACTACTGTGGGAACTGTTATGGCTACTCATCGTCAACGGAGACATAGAGGTGATCTCTTGAATGATCTGGAAATAATCATAGAAGCTCAGAAAGTGAAAATGTCAAGAACAAAAGATCAAGCACAATGGAAACATAGTTCTGATACATTCCGGCCTATATTCAACATGAGACAAACATGGGAGCAAATAAGGCATCATGAACAGAAGGTACTTTGGTTCAAAGGAGTATGGTTTAATAACTATACACCAAAGTTTGCTATTTTTCATTGGCTTGCTAATCAGAATAGGTTGGCAACGGGAGATAGAATGTTAAGCTGGAACGCAAATGTAAATCCCAAGTGTGTACTCTGCAATGATCCACTCGAAACAAGGAATCATCTCTTTTTCGAATGCACCTTCTCGGCTGAAGTATGGACAAAACTGATGCGTGGACTGATGCAGTCTCGTTTCACACTGAAGTGGCTAGAATTGAAAGATATCATACTGGACTTGAATGGAGGCCTACTGCACAATTTCCTACTGAGATACACTCTCCAAGTATCAATAAACCTGATATGGAAGGAAAGAAACGATCGAAGGCATGGAGCTAGACAAATCGATTCGGCAACGCTTGCAAGGATCATAGACAGACATGTGAGAAACAAATGCTCATCATTCACGCTTCAAGGAAAACTTAAGTTTGCAGCTGCACTATCATTGTGGCTTGCCACTAGATGATACTCGCATGAGGACCATTTAAACTCTCCTTTCTTTTCTGCTACAAGTTACACATGATGTAAACAAATAACAATTTCTTTGAATAAATTTAACATATATTCAAAAAAAAAAAAAAAAACTAAAGAATTTTGAAGCATCATCCGTCTATAAGGCTTACATAGTTAGTTTCAGAGATTAGAGAGGCGTGCTCCTCTCTAAGGGACTCAATCTGACCAAGCACGTCCTTCAAGAACCGAGTAGCTTCACACAATACTGAAGCTTTCCCACTGTTCTGCTGATTCAGCTCTGAGAAAATAAAACGTCCCTGGTTAGACATCATAACATCTTATTCAAAGTGTAACCATTTACAGACTTCTCAACTCAAGCAAAACTATAAGAAAAACAATCATGGATGTGCAATTTACCAAGAGTATGGGCTAACTCAATGAAAAGCTCATTCAAATGCTCCCGCTTAAGCTTCTCCCTAAAAGCCTTGTTAATCCTTTTGGGTACCCTACCTTTTCTAGACCTGTTACAGCCAAAAGATGAAGATGAGCAAATCTTATACACGAAAGAGGCAATCAACAGAAAAAAAACATTTGTTTCAATATCTGCAGATTCTCACACCCTTCATCCACATCGGCATTGGCTTCATGAGTCGATGTGGAAGGAGTTTTTGATCCCATCATCTTCTTGCTTTAGTAAGAACAGAGTCACCTCTTCTAATCTAAAACAGAAAGGGGACTGATTCACAGCATCCCAAACAAATGATACTAAACTTATATGTAATGAATATGAATGTCAGTTCGTCTTTTAAGAAATCAAACCACAAACCCAATAAGAAAAACATAACTTTATGAAATTCGTCTATTGATTCCTCAAAAATTCTCACTTTATCACCCTTTTTGTAGGGGATAGATTACATCATCCACAAAGCCCATCGAACAAAAAGCCCAACCCAATCATTTAGGAAATCGTCAGCTCGGAAGCCGACAATCGGCTCTCACGACTCGGCTACAAACTGCTTTTAGCCGAGCAGAAGACATATTGAAAATGATCGATTTTGCTACTCGGAACGAGTATTCACTTGTCGGGCCCGACAGGCCAACAAAGCCCAATTGGTCAAGAACGAGCTAGGTCAAGTCCCATCATGACAGAAGCTATAAAAGGGAGGAGAGAGCAACGAAGAAAGAGATCGACACTTAGACATACACATTTGCGGCTAGAACTAGGGTTTATCATCTGTACCTTTTCTGGCCGTTGTGTACTTTCCGGTCTAAGCTCTCCGAGCTCCGGCATCCTTTCTTTCTATCTCGTTGTAATCTCTTCATCCCGATATATAAATAAACGCTTCTGTTCGGCCCCTTTTTCTCTATATTGTTCACCTGAGTTACCACCAAACGACCCTCGAACAATTGGCGCCCACCGTGGGGCAGATCAGACTCAACGCGTTTAGTTAGGCATGACGAATCCCAGCGCCTCTGGCGAGGAGTCGGAACCCACACTGACTCCTCCTCCTCCTCCTCCCGTTCCCCTTCTCTCGTTGGAGTTCATGAGTTCCGTCATGGCCCGGCTTGTTCAGCAATAGGAAATCCAGAAGTCGACGAACGAGCAGCTCGCTGCCCTTGTCGCCGCTCTCACCGGGCCTGTCACACAGACAAGCAACCCCTAACCGTTTCGTCGTCACTCTTCAACACGAACCCCCCGACTCCGGAGAACGGCCGCGCGGTAGGCGAGATGGCCGCCGATGCCTCCCCAGTGGCATCTGACCCGATGACGATCCGAGAGCTCGCCGACCTCAAGATGAGTGTTCAACAAATGAGCTCGAGGATTCACCAGGCAACTAGCGCGGCCCCAGACATCGATAGCGTAATCGCCTCGACGTCTCGCACACCTTTCACAGAGAAACTAACCAAAGTCCAGCTTCAGAAGATGGACAAACTATGTTCGCCGAGTTACAAACCCGGAGGTGATACCGTCGAACATTTGACAGCTTTCAACATAGCAATGGCCAGAGCTTGGCTCCCCGTCGAAGAGAGAGACGCAGGCTATTGTCAGCTCTTTGTCGAAACGCTGAAGGTCGTCTCAAGAGTCAGTATTCCCGACAACATTGCCATTGACGCCCTGATGAACACTCTCCACATCGAAAGCAAGTTCTGGGAGGACCTGTACCGCAGCGCCTCGACCTCGCTACAAGACGCGATTGCTCGTTTGCACATTTTCATCTGAATGGAAGAAGACACTAAAGCTATCCTGGGTAAGCAGCACGTGACGAAAGCCTCGACATCCAAGAGTGCAGACAACGCCCACAACGAACCTCGTCAGCATGCTTCTAACGACAAGAGCAATCGCAAGAATAGTTTCCTCTACGTCGTCGATGAAAATGGAAAGAAGTGGAACACTTTCCATCGAGAGACGGACTCCCCGGGCGAGACATCCCGCGCAGCAAGTCCCGACACCGTCGCCCAAGTTGATGCTCCCGCAGGGCCACCTCTCGCACCTCCGAGCCTCACAAAAACGTGCAAGCTTCATGGTCCGAAATCCATGATACTTCCGAGTGCAAAACACTGTTCGCTCAATTCCTTTCCTCAATCGATAGCGGCGAACTCAAGATTCCCCCTCCAAAGCGAAAGAGCGAGAACAGATGGAGTCGGAACAAGGATAAGAAAAACCAGCGTATGTCCCAAGGTAAACCGCGTCAGAAAAACGATCAAAAGCCAAGAGACGTGGAACAGCCTCCTCGGTAGGACGATGACGGTGATGCCTCGGAAGACGACGAGCAACCTGCAACTTGGCAATGGATCGAAGTCATCCGCGTCCAGTCTGGAAATTCTTCCGGAGAGGAAAGCGACGTCGAGGAGCTGCTCCATCCAACAGACCTGCGCACGCTTCTCAAGCAAAAAGCCGCTCCAATAATCGATGAAGCACCTGGGCCCTCCGATTTACGCTCCAAGATAGAAGCCAAGCGAGCCATGTCTGCATCAAGTCACACGTCCTCACTAGAGTCTTCAACAGATGAACAAGTCACTGATTTGCGCGACCGCCTCAACTCCCGAGTAAGCGACCTGCGAACGAAGCTTAACCTCAAAAAGGCCGATCAGCCTGAAGAAAGCACGGATCTTTGAGCGCTCCTCCTCGCGAAACAGAGGAACACTCATCCCCGAATAAACATGATAATGGGTGGGTCACCACCTTGTGGAGATTCGGTGCGGTCTGTTAAAGATCACCGCCGACAAGCGACTACGTCGCAGTGGTGGCCTCAAAAGCCTCCGACCGATCCGCCGATCACTTTCTCACCCAACGATCTTCTCGGCGTCAATCTCCCTCATAATGACCCGTTCCTCGTCGTGCTCCAGATCGATAGGTACGACGTTACCAAAGTGCTCATCGATACTGGCAGCTCCATCGATATCATCTTTTGAGAGACTCTCGTTAAGATGAACATCGACCTAAACGACATCAAGCCGTCTTCAAGGACCCTGGCCGGTTTCAATGGCTCATCTGAAGTAATCCTCAGAACGATTCGTCTCGCGATACAAGCGGAAGGAGTAACTCGGATGGTCAAGTTCTCAGTGGTCAGCACAAAAGCCCCTTATCACATAATTCTCGGAACACCATGGTTGTACTTTATGCGAGCAATCGAATCGACATACCACCAATGCATCAAATTCCCGGGATCCGACGGAACGATCAAAACGGTGAGAGGGGACCAACAAGCCGCCCGGGATATCCTGATCGCAACAGTTAAGATGCAGCGCTCACAGTCCCTCATCAACTCGGTTTCTCCCCCGATAAACAAGGTCTGCCCAGCGAAGGAGAGGTCCTCGAGGTACCAGTCGATGAGTTGGAACCGAGCAAAATTTTGCGAGTAGGAGCCTACTTACCCGACGAGATGCAGCACAAGATCCTATATTTCCTAAAGCAAAACTTTTCCACATTCGCTTGGTCCATGTCTGACATGCAAGGGATTGATCCATCCGTCACAACTCACGAGCTGAATGTGGACCCAAATGTCAAACCAATCCGACAAAAGAGACGAAAACTAGGCCCCGACAGGTCAAAAGCAGTCGTTGAGGAAGTCGAACGACTACTCAAAGCCGGATCAATCATGGAGGTTCGTTACCCCGAGTGGCTCGCCAACCCAGTGGTCGTCAAGAAAAAGAACGGCAAGTGGCGAATGTGCGTCGATTTTACTGACCTCAACAAGGCTTGTCCCAAAGATAGCTACCCTCTACCGAACATCGATCGACTCGTCGAGTCAAACGCCGGAAACGAGCTGCTGACGTTTATGGATGCCTTCTCCGGATACAACCAGATCATGATGCATCCGGATGACCGAGAGAAAACCTCATTCATAACCGACCGAGGAACCTACTGTTATAAGGTCATGCCCTTCGGACTTAAAATCGCCAAGGCAACCTACCAGCGCCTGGTCAACCGAATGTTCGCCAAACAACTTGGCACTACAATGGAAGTCTATATCGACAATATGCTCGTTAAGTCTCTCCGAGCAGACGACCATCTGGCGCACCTACAAGAGTGTTTTGATATACTTAACACATACAAGATGAAGCAGAACCTGGCCAAGTGTACGTTCGGCGTCTCATCAGGAGAATTCCTCGGTTACATCATCACCCAAAGAGGAATCGAGGCAAATCCAAAGAAAATCTCGGCAGTCCTCGATCTCTCAAGTCCAAGGAACTGTAGAGAAGTCCAACGATTAACCGGCTGAATCGCAGCCCTGGACCGTTTCATCTCACGTTCGACTGATAAATGTCTTCCCTTTTACAACCTGCTCCGCGGAAACAAGAAGTTCCTCTGGGACGATAAGTGCGAAGACACGTTCAAGCAACTCAAGCAGTATCTTACGACACCTCCGATCTTGGCCAAGCCTGAGGTGGGAGATGTCATGTCTCTCTATATCGCCGTTTCATCAACAGCAGTGAACAGCGTCCTAATAAAGGAAGACCGAGGCGAGCAACGGCCAGTTTTCTACATGAGCAGGAGAATGACAAGCCCTGAGACAAGATATCCGACGCTTGAGAAAATGGCTCTCGCTGTCGTCAAGTCTGCAAGGAAGCTCCGCCCTTATTTCCAGTCTCACTCAATAGAAGTACTCACCGATTAGCCACTCCGGACAGTCCTCCAGAACACCATCAGAGCTGGTCGCCTTACGAAGTGGGCAATTGAGCTAGGAGAGCTCGATATCACCTACAAGAACCAAACTGCCGCCAAAGCGCAAGTCCTTGATGATTTCCTCGTCGAACTCTCTTCGGAACTCGCCTAAGATCTCGAAGTCCCAGACTCGAACTGGATTTTGCACGTCGATGGCTCCTCAACTAAAAAAGGCTTAGGAGCTGGAGTCCGACTCTAGTCTCCAACTGGGGAGCTCATCAGAAAATCATTCAGCTTCAGATTCCCGGCGTCGAACAACGAAGTAGAATACGAAACTCTCATCGCCGGACTTCGTCTCGCTAAAGCCGTCAAACAAAAAGACTGAGTGAGTATTGCGACTCGCAACTCGTTGCTAGCCAATTTAGCAGTGAGTACGATGCACGTAACGACAGGATGGATGCTTACCTCTGAGTCGTACAATCGCTGGCTAAGGGGTTTGAATTCTTCGAACTAACGAAGGTTCCCCGTGGAGAGAACGTATGCGCCGACGCATTGGCGGCACTTGGAAGCAAATTACCAGACCAAGTAAAGAGAACTATCCCGATCCATCGGATTGAGAAACCGAGCATTGACATCTCGGCGGAGGCAACAGACTTCGTCACTTCGGTCTCTGAGGCGACACTCCAATCTGCGGATGACGGAGACACTGAGATGGTGGATTAAGATCAGCCGGCTAACGATTGGAGAATTGAGTTCACCGAGTATTTCACAAACGGCAAAGTCCCAGCCGACAAGTGGGCCGCAATACGACTAAAGAGACGCAGTGCCCACTACGTCATAATGGAAGGTGAATTTCACCGAGTAACGGCGAACAAAGTTCTCCTTAAGTGTATCCATGGCGAGCAAACATGACTAGTAATGGTAGAAACTCATGAAGGATCGGGTGGAAACCACTCTGGAGGTCGGGCTCTCGCCCTGAAGATCCGAAACGTAGGATTCTTTTGGCCGACGATGAACACAGACTGCAAAGCGTACGCCTGGCAATGAGACAAATGCCAAAGACACGCTCCAAG
This sequence comes from Moricandia arvensis, assembly GCA_905132765.1. Classification (NCBI taxonomy): domain Eukaryota; kingdom Viridiplantae; phylum Streptophyta; class Magnoliopsida; order Brassicales; family Brassicaceae; genus Moricandia; species Moricandia arvensis. Next base: position 55,262 of record CAJHQP010000189.1, on the reverse strand, counting down.
CATCCACAGCCCAACCGAGCTGCTACGAACCTCCACAGCCCCTTACCCTTTCATGAGATGGGGAATGGACATCATCGGGCCAATGCCGAACTCTCGCCAACGTCGCTTTGTCCTGGTATTAACGGACTACTTCACTAAGTGGATTGAGGCAGAAGCCTTTGCTTAGGTTACAGAGAAGGAAGTCCGCGGCTTTGTCTGGAAGAACATCATCTATCGTCACGGACTGCCCTACGAGATCGTGACCGACAACGGATCTCAGTTCATCTCAGGAAACTTCAAGGATTTCTGCAACAAGTGGAACATCCGACTCAGCTTCTCGACACCAAGGTACCCCCAAGGGAACGGACAAGCGGAGTCCTCAAACAAAATTATCATTGACGGAATCAAGAAGCGTCTCGATCTCAAAAAGGGACATTGGGCCAATGAACTCAACGGCGTTCTTTGGTCGCATCGTACAACTCCCCGAGGTGCGACCAAGTCAACACCTTTCTCTCTCGCTTACAGGATAAAAGCAATGTCTCCCGCCGAAGTCAACGTCATGAGCCTTCGCCGAGCAAAAATGTCCCAGTATGTTGAACCCAACCGCGAAATGCCGCTGGATGCCCTCGACGAACTCAAGGAGAAGCGAGACCAAGCCCTCCTCTAAATCCAGAACTACCAAAACCAGATTGAATGTTACTACAACAAGAAGGTCCGCTCACGCCCTCTAGAGCTCGGAGACCTCGTCCTATGGAAGGTCTTCGAAAACACCAAGGAACTCAACGCCGGCAAACTCGGCGCAAATTGGGAAGGTCCTTACAAAATCACTCAAGTCGTTAAACCGGGCGTCTATCGACTTGAGACTTCCCGCGGAAAGGAAATCCTTCGCGCTTGGAACTCGATGCACCTTCGTCGCTTCTACTCGTGAGACAAGTAGGACTGACACAAGAATAAAAGATGAATTTTAACCGGAGTGGATGACCAAGAGTCACGTCCACTCGTAAAAAAAAAAAAAAAGAGTAGATGCACTTTACAGTCACTTCTACTCGTCCGAGTAAATGATTATCAAATCACTTTTACTCGGGCACAACAAACTACGAAAGGCTTGATCCTCCTCGGAGATACGTAGGCATCCCCTCTACGGGGTCCAGCCCCAACAAAAACAAAATCCAAACCCCTGGTATCAAAGCTCACTTCCGAGCAGACGGTAGTGGTTTTCCAACACCGAACAAACGATGCTCACCCCTTACCCATAAGCGGCGCACGAGTAATTGTCCCAACTAACTGGTTGAATCTTGATCAGATATCAGCCAAGGGAAAGGATAAGTCCCGCATCACCTGTGCGCCTTGCACTGATCGGACGAATGAGTAAAATTTTCGGACCTCATCGCAAACCGAAGAACAATGAGTTGTCCGCCTAGTTTTCTCTCGGTTACCGTGTAGCATCCGAACACATTTTTTTCTCAATTACTACGAGTCGACTCCTCGTCTCGATTTGTTGGATTGTTTGTATTAAATCACGGTGGAACTAAAGCAGAGTATTATGGTTCATTTGAACAATTACTAAGTTGTTCTGGATAGATGAAGATTGTCATCTGTTCGCAATTTACTAAGGTGAAACAAGATCGAAATGTTTCTAAGTAAAAAAAATAATATAAGTCAAGAACAAACGACTTACTGAAATATTTCGATCAAACACCCAAAAGTTTTACAAAGAGAGGCCTACTCGGGCCACACACAACAACATTTTTAGAAGATAAAAAAAGAGAGAGAAAGGAAACAACAACGACAAGCTCATTCTCATGTCCGAGGCGGTTCTTCTCTAGTACTTGACACCTGACCAAAGGTAGGAGCTGTGGGATCCACGACCCGAGCATCTGCACCTGCAGCGTCAACCTGTGCCTCCGGATCTCCGGGCGCAGTCGAAGACGAACCGGTCTTCTCGGGTGTTCCTACCGGGGAATCCGAAAGAAGTATGGCAGGAGGAACGGTGGGATATTTGGGAGCTACCTCTTCACGAGTAGAGAATCCCGTAGAGCGAGCAAGCTCCTTCATGCCTTCCTTTGAAGGGAACTCGGGCTCGTTATGAGGGGTCCGGAATCAACTCTACATTCGACCCATATGGGTCGATCCTTTGCCAAACATCCTCCACCAGGAATCTTGATGGGAGCACCAAGGGCGAGAGACGAAGGTCACCCTCGGGAATCTCCTTAACATCTAAGAGAGCCGCCTCCTCCTGGAAATGCTTCTCTTGCTCAGCAAAGAAGTCTATAGTTTCTTGCAAGATATCGCCACCGGACTCCTTCAGCTGCTCGAGACATTTCCTCATCCCGAAGGCCTGGCTATAAAGACACCGGGCGTCGTCATACTTCTCCCTCTCCTTCTCCCGAAGACGGATCTGGTGGAAGCATTTCTCGGCCTTCGAGGACATAGCAGCCATTACCCAGATCCTCTCATGAGTGACCTCGTACTTGCGGGACTTCCGCAGACGGTTCGCTTCCTCGGCATGCTTTAATCGCAGTGCAACTTTCTCTTCCCGGAGCAAGACCTTGTCATTCTCAAGCTTCTCCACCGCGGTCTCAAGATCTTTAATTGACCCATGACACATCTGATGCGCCCCAGGACATGGAACCAGCCCAGCACGGTGATCAGGACGTTCAGAACAGTCCAACCGAGGTTCACCCGTCCAACCGTACCATATCAACGGACAGTGTCGTCTACAGAATCAACCCGCGGACATCCGGAGATGACCTAAGTCTGGAACCACGACCTGATGAGCGAATTGACTGTCCTACAGCAAGTCTTTCCCGACCCATTCGACATTCTAAGACCAATAGTCAAGCCAGAACTCAAGATCAACGAGTGGAACCAGAGAACGGACACAACACTTCGCTTCTGACCCGTTTGGTATGTACCGCATGGCCCGATGGACATGAACAAGACTTTTCCGACCAGATTGAAGATTTCATGATGATCGACCCTTCTAATCTCTCTAAAGCAAGGATACTTAAGCTCTCTCAAGATTTGGTTCATCTAAATTGTTCATCCGTTCACGAAAGTTCATCCAACACCCACACGGACATACCACAGTGCGTCCTGCTCCTTACCGCAGTACACCCGCTGGGTACGGATGAACCTGGACAGTAGGCGAAGGAACATTTGTGACCAGAGTAGATTCGATGAACCTGGACAAGACACCAAGTGTCATTCAACCAGATCATGAACCGAAGAGTCATTTTGACTATTTTACATGTTTTTCCACAACTTTTTAGTCCTTTCACGTGCCTTTTCATTACTATAAATATGTAACCTCATTTCAGCAATAAACCATTCGATTATCATCTTAGTTTTGAGTTAAACTCTTTGTTCTTTGAAGAACTTTTCTTGTTTTCTTGGTGAGTCATATCCGAGATAAACAAAACTCGAATTGTTGGTCTTGTGAGTCATATCAAGCAACGGTTAGAGCATCTTCCTTTGGTGGACTTGTGAGTCATATCAAGCGCCAACTGAAGACGGGAATATCAGAGGCCTTCCGCAACCTTCGTGCGACCCTTCAATCCATCAGTTCTCCTTCTGGAGTTCATATCCATCCAATCCGGACGAGTGATCCTATCTTAGGGCGTATCAAGTGGTATCAGAGCCACTCTTCCGGTATTGTCTATTCATCCATCTTTCTCATCTTCCATTTTCTTCAAACACTTCTTCTTCTATCTATCTTAAATCCGGGCCCCTCATTACCATCCACTAGTAAAAAAAAAGAAAGCAAAAGAAAAGAAAAGAAAAAGTTCGATCAAAAAAAAAAAAATTCAAGAGTTTGATTTGTGGATTGGTGGTGGAAGAGAAAGCCTGCTGGCCGAGGAGAAATCCGGCCTTTGAGGAGGTTAAAGCGGATTTCAAAACCCCAAAAATCTCTTATCTTTCTATCTTAAGAAATTCCCTCTTGTTTACTTGGAATTGTCCATTGGGATTCTTGATCAGTTCTCTTAGAACCTAGAGTGGAAACTCGTGTGTGATCACCAAAAATCTGAGAGAAACACGTGTGTGGGTGAGGATCAAACACTTGAGAGTGTGAGGTTTTTGTCTAACGTTTTGTGTTTAAGAAATTTCAGGAACCATGAGTAGTGAAGGAGAAAGAAACCAACCCGGAAACTCGTTTGCTGGATTGTCTAACCTACAAATGTGTGCTTTGAATGATTCTATGACTAACTTGATGAATGCAGGTTTAGACCAGATCCATCAAAGGCTTGATGAGCTTCAGGCCAGTCAACAAACTCATCCTAGAACCGGAACCAGAAGAGATCGCCCAAGGAGGCAAAACCGGTCCGATGATGAGACCCTAGGGGAAGATCTTCGAGAGGATGAAGTCAGGTCAATCAACCGACCCAGGAGAGGTCATAGGAACCGAGAGCAAGGTGATGTCAATCCATTTGCTAGAAATGATCGTGCTGATGATAGTTTAGGCGGATTGAAACTGAAAATCCCAACTTTTGATGGTAAAAACGATCCTGATGCTTTCCTTGAATGGGAAAGAAAGATTGAACTTGTCTTTGATTGTCAAAACTTTTCTGATCTTAAGAAAGTTAGATTGGCTGCTACTGAATTTTCTGGCTATGCTATTAACTGGTATGACCAAGTTGTGACTCATAGGAGAAGAACAGGTGAAAGGCCGATTGAAACATGGGATGAACTTACCATGCTGATGAGGAGACGATTTGTCCCTGCTCACTATCACCGAGACCTCCACCAGAGGCTGAGACGCCTACTTCAAGGCACCAAGTCTGTGGAAGACTACTACCAAGAGATGGAGATCTTGATGATCAAGGCTGATGTGGACGAGCCCATGGATGCCACCATGGCACGATTTCTTTCAGGTCTCAACCGTGACATCCAAGATCGTATGGAGCTTCAAGAGTATGGTAGTGTGGAGCAAATGTTACACAAAGCCATTTTAATTGAACAGCAAGTCAAAAGAAAGAGCTACTCAAGGCCGGCTCTCGCTCCCAAACCGGCATACGCTCCAAAACCAAACTATCCAGACAAAGGTAAGTCTCCTTCCCACAACACATAATGCTTTTAAGACTAATGTTCCTGCTCGTGTGGACAAAGGAAAGGAAATTGAGACTTCTGGTCGAGCAAGAGACATTAGGTGCTTCAAGTGTCAAGGTCTAGGACACTATGCCAAAAACTGCCCCAACCAACGAGTGATGATTCTCTTGGAGAATGGTGAGGTTGAGTCCGAGGATGAAGAGAAGGACCAGGAGGATTTAGGTCCTATCTTTGATGAAGAAGAGGAAGACTTTGACTACCCACATCACGGACCTTTGCTTGTTACTAGAAAGGTCATGGACGAACCCATCTTCGATGAGGAGGACGACCGGCTGGTCGATGTTTTCGGCCCGACCTTTGACGCTGAGTCTAATCCGATTTATGATGAGGAAAATGACTTCGACCATCCAGCTCACGGTCCACTGCTTGTTACAAGGCGATCCTTGAGTGTTCAACCCAAAACCAATGAAAAGGAACAAAGGGAGAATCTCTTTCATTCTCGTTGTCTTGTTTCTGAAAAAGTTTGTTCTTTGATCATTGATGGTGGAAGTTGTACTAATGTTGCTAGTGACACTCTTGTCAGGAAACTTGGACTTGTGACCAAGCCTCTCTCTCGACCGTTCCGGCTTGAGTGGCTAAATGAAGCTGGCGAGCAAATGGTGAAAGAACAAGTCACCGTCCCTCTTACCATTGGACGATACGAGGACGAGGTTGTGTGTAACGTCCTTCCCATGGACGCATGCCATATTCTCTTGGGCCGGCCATGGCAGTTTGATAAGAAGGCCGTGCATGATGGCTACACAAACCGACACTCATTTGATCATAAGGGCAAGAAGATCACGTTGGTCCCATTGACTCCTTCGAAAGTTCACCAAGATCAGATCCAGCTCAAGAGGAGTCGAGACAAGGAACCCAAGAAGGACGAACCGGAAACATCCACTCGAAACTCCAACTTCTTTATCAAAGAAAGTCAGGTCAGGAAATCTATTTACTCTCAAAAGCCACTTCTTTTACTTGTGTACAAAGAATCTCTTATGGCTGCCCCTTCTTCTGACCTTCCACCGGAGATTCCGAGTGAACTTCTAGATCTTTTGCAGGAGTTTTCTGATGTCTTTCCAGATGAGAACCCAAAGGGACTGCCACCGGTTCGAGGAATTGAACACCAGATTGACTTCGTCCCGGGCGCACCTCTACCGAACCGACCAGCATACCGCACCAACCCGGTGGAAAACAAAGAACTTCAAAAGCAGATTGGTGACCTTCTCGACAAAGGTTACATCCGGGAGAGTCTTAGTCCTTGTGCCGTACCAGTTCTATTGGTACCCAAAAAGGATGGTTCGTGGCGTATGTGTGTGGACTGCCGTGCCATCAACAACATTACGGTAAAATATAGGCATCCCATTCCTAGGCTTGATGACATGCTTGATGAGTTGCATGGTTCATGTGTCTTCTCTAAGATTGATTTGAAAAGTGGATACCATCAGATTAGGATGAAGGAAGGTGATGAATGGAAACTGCATTTAAGACCAAACTAGGATTGTATGAATGGCTTGTGATGCCATTTGGGCTTACTAATGCACCTAGTACTTTCATGCGTTTGATGAATCACGTCTTGAGATCCTTCATTGGTCATTTTGTGATAGTCTACTTTGATGACATTCTTATCTACAGCAAGAACCTAGAAGATCATAGGATGCACTTGAAATATGTTCTTGAAATTCTTAGAAAAGAGAGGCTTTTTGCGAATCTTGGTAAATGCTCTTTTGGAACAGATAACGTGGTGTTCTTAGGCTTTGTTGTAGGTGCAGATGGACTAAGAGTGGACGAGGAAAAGATCAAGGCTATCCGGGACTGGCCTAGTCCATCGACCGTGGGCGAAGTGAGAAGCTTCCATGGCCTTGCCGGCTTCTATAGACGGTTTGTTCCGAACTTCAGTACCATTGCAGCCCCATTGACTGAAGTAATCAAGAAGAATGTCGGGTTCAAGTGGGAACAAGCTCAAGAAGAGGCATTTCAGATTCTAAAAAGGAAGTTGACCCAAGCTCCTTTACTTGTACTTCCTGATTTTTCTAAGACCTTTGAGATTGAATGTGATGCTTCAGGAGTTGGTATTGGTGCTGTTTTGATGCAGGATAGGAAACCCATCGCCTATTTCAGTGAGAAACTTGGAGGTGCCACACTCAACTACCCTACTTACGACCAGGAGCTATATGCTTTGGTGAGAGCCCTACAAACATGGCAGCACTACCTTTGGCCTAAGGAGTTTGTGATCCACACCGACCATCAGTCCATGAAACATCTTAAGGGTCAACAAAAGCTGAACAAGAGGCATGCACGTTGGGTGGAGTTCATTGAGACATTTCCTTATGTCATTAAGTACAAACAAGGTAAGGACAATGTAGTGGCTGATGCCTTGTCTAGAAGGTATGTGCTTCTCTCAGCTCTTGAAACAAAGTTGCTCGGTTTTGAATTTATCAAGGATTTATATGCAACTGACTCAGATTTCAAAGAGATTTTCAGAAAGTGTTCAAAAACGGCTTATGACAAGTACTATCAAATCTCTGGATTTTTGTTCTTTGATAACCGCTTGTGTGTTCCCCAATGTTCTTTGAGGGAGTTGTTTCTCAGGGAAGCACATGGAGGAGGTCTTATGGGACACTTTGGAGTTAAGAAAACATACAAGGTTGTGTATGAACACTTCTTTTGGCCGAGTTTGATGAAGGATGTGGAACGAATTTGTAGCCGATGTGTGGTTTGCAAGAAAGCCAAGTCTAAAGCCAAGAACCAAGGTTTGTATTCTGCCCTTCCTATTCCCTCTCATCCGTGGGAAGACATTTCTATGGATTTTGTGCTTGGTTTACCTAAGTCGAAATTTGGTAAAGACTCTATCTTTGTGGTGGTCGATAGATTTTCTAAGATGGCTCATTTCATACCATGTCATAAGACTGATGATGCTGTGCACGTTGCTGATTTGTTCTTTAGAGACATTGTTAGGTTGCACGGAATGTCTAGGACAATTGTTTCAGATCGAGATGCTAAGTTTCTTAGTCATTTTTGGAGAACTTTGTGGTCTAAGTTAGGTACTCGTTTGATGTTTTCCACCACTTGTCACCCTCAAACTGATGGACAAACTGAGGTTGTTAACCGAACCTTGTCAGCATTACTTAGATCATTGGTCAAAAAGAACCTTAGGCATTGGGAAGAATGTTTGCCTCATGTTGAGTTTGCTTATAATCATTCCATGCATTCTTCTACCAAGTTTTCTCCTTTTGAGGTTGTGTATGGTTTCAATCCCTTATCTCCACTTGATATTTTGCCTTTGCCTTTGAGTGAAAGAGTTAGTACAAATGGCAAAAAGAAGGCGGACACGATTCAGAAGTTGCATGAGAAAGTTCGTGACAACATCAAAGCCAAAACCGAGATTTACACAAAGAAGGCGAACAAGAAGAAAAAGGAAGTTGTCTTTGAAGAGGGCGATCTTGTTTGGGTTCATCTAAGGAAAGAATGTTTTCCTGAAGAAAGAAATTCAAAACTCATGCCTAGAGTCGATGATGATCCAGATTTGTGGACAAATCCTTTTGAAGAGGAAGGGAATGATGCGCCCCAGGACATGGAACCAACCCAACACGGTGATCAGGACGTTCAGAACAGTCCAACCGAGGTTCACCCGTCCAACCGTACCATATCAACGGACAGTGTCGTCTACAGAATCAACCCGCGGACATCCGGAGATGACCTAAGTCTGGAACCACGACCTGATGAGCGAATTGACTGTCCTACAGCAAGTCTTTCCCGACCCATTCGACATTCTAAGACCAATAGTCAAGCCAGAACTCAAGATCAACGAGTGGAACCAGAGAACGGACACAACACTTCGCTTCTGACCCGTTTGGTATGTACCGCATGGCCCGATGGACATGAACAAGACTTTTCCGACCAGATTGAAGATTTCATGATGATCGACCCTTCTAATCTCTCTAAAGCAAGGATACTTAAGCTCTCTCAAGATTTGGTTCATCTAAATTGTTCATCCGTTCACGAAAGTTCATCCAACACCCACACGGACATACCACAGTGCGTCCTGCTCCTTACCGCAGTACACCCGCTGGGTACGGATGAACCTGGACAGTAGGCGAAGGGACATTTGTGACCAGAGTAGATTCGATGAACCAGGACAAGACACAAAGAGTCATTCAACCAGATCATGAACCGAAGAGTCATTTTGACTATTTTACATGTTTTTGCACAACTTTTTAGTCCTTTCACATGCCTTTTCATTACTATAAATATGTAACCTCATTTCAGCAATAAACCATTCGATTATCATCTTAGTTTTGAGTTAAACTCTTTGTTCTTTGAAGAACTTTTCTTGTTTTCTTGGTGAGTCATATCCGAGATAAACAAAACTTGAATCGTTGGTCTTGTGAGTCATATCAAGCAACGGTTAGAGCATCTTCCTTTGGTGGACTTGTGAGTCATATCAAGCGCCAACTGAAGACGGGAATATCGGAGGCCTTCCGCAACCTTCGTGCGACCCTTCAATCCATCAGTTCTCCTTCTGGAGTTCATATCCATCCAATCCGGACGAGTGATCCTATCTTTGGGCGTATCAACATCTCTATCTCGGCAGTGTCATATGACCTCTGGTCGTTAAATTGCTTCCTGAGCTCTTTCTCCCAAGCCACCGCCTCTTCTTTCTCCTTAACCGCAAGTCGAAGAGAATCTTCGAACATGAGCTTAGCCTTCCGACCTGCCTCCTCCTGCTCGCGAACCCGGCAGCGGGCCTCTTTCAGTGCTCTGTCGTACATTTCAACGAGAGCATTCCAATCACCTTGGCTCAGCTCAAATTTGACAAAAAAACTAAAGTTCCTTCAAAAAAAAACTAGAGAGAAGAATATAGGCGAGATCTGAGCACTCACCTTCACTGACGAACAAGCATGTTCGTACTCTTCCTTGAACTCAAGATCTTCGACTTGGGGAAGATCATTAGGACCCCCCTTGATCAGCTTCACCAGCCGAGCGCATTCGTCCGGGTAGCAGGATATGGGGAGTTCACGACCGAAGTCGAAGTTGATCACATCGTCCGGGGTCTCTCTCAGACGATCAGGTATCCGGCCCTCAGACCCCTCCTAAACACGGGACGATGATTCCTCAGGAATACCTTCACGCCGTCCCGCCAAAACCTTCACGTCGCTCGGTCCTACAACGCCTTCCTTAGCAATGACGCCACGCTCCTGCAATTCACGAAGACAAGACGCCACAGTCTGGTCATCGTTTGCGTCGTCCGAACATCGAGCGGACGCATCATGATCTCCGAGGCTCGAGCCGAGGGCCAAGTGTCAGAGTTCCCCTTCGCTAACAGAAGAAGGACGCGGTAAAGCCTCCTTCCTTCCTTTTTTCCTCACCAGCGCTTGACACTCAGAGTCCTCCTCGGAATTCCCCTCCTCTTCTCCCTAGGCTCCGGCCCCGGCCCCGATCCTCTTCCTCTTCTTCCCTTGCTTTTTCTGGGAAGCATCACCAACCGGCCTCTGCTCAGCGTCAACTTCTTCACTATCTCCTCGGGCCTCATTCCTAGTCTTCTTCTTCTTCTTGGTCTTCCTCTCGGCGGGATCGCCTTCGTTTCTCTTCTCTGCCGCCCCTGGTTCTGAAATCAGGAGATGCTCCGAGACGGCATCCCGATTAGCTGGATCCCTCTTGGCTGAGGATCCTCCTTTCCTCCCCGTAGCGCCGACCTTGGCGCTCAGTTGTTTGGCGATGACTTGGCTAAGGTCTGGTAGCTCCCTCATTGTCCTGGCTTAGTTAACGACCTTTTGCTCGGTAGGAGAGAAAATGTTAATCCTCTTCGCTTTCCCGGGCTTGATATGAGGAGTCGGCTCCGAGATCCACTCCTTTGAACTGACAATAAACAAGTTCGAGTCGTTACTCGGAGCAGAGACACGAAGGAAAGGAAGAAAAAGAGAGGAAGGAAGCGATTACTTACGGCTGGTAATCAGATCGACAGACCGACGTATCTGGCTAACAGTGAAGAGATGCCAAAAATCCAACTTCAAAGAGGCTATCGCTCGAGCTTGCTCCAACCAATCCTCGGAATAATCAGGTAAGTTCAGATGCGCAATTGAAAAAAAAGAGTGTTAGAAAAGTAATCGCAAGAAGAAGTTGGCGGTCTCGCGCTATACCCATCTCCGCGCTCCAAAGAACGCGATCTTTCGTCTTTGGTGGCTCCTCGAAGGCCAATATATTCGACTTGACATAAAAGTAATATCGCTTCCAGTCGGTGGTTTTGACTGGGTGACCAGTGACCACATTGTAATTAGGACGCATCTTCACCGAAAGAAGACCGTCGGAAATGCTGGCAGACGTCAACTCTTCGAAGGCACGAACGCTGAGTCACGTCCCCGACTCGGCAGCCATCACCAAGAGAACTACCGCCAAACGAACAGAGCCGTTTAGAAACTGACTAAGAGCGACTCCTCAACGAGAAGCGTAGGCAGTGACGATCTGCGGGATTGGGAACCACAGCTTCGTGTCGCTTTGGAAGAAGAACTCGTACATGCACTGGTATCCTTTGGGTGGAGACCACGGTCTCTGGTCCTCTCTCAGGACGATGAAAGTCACTTCGTGAGCGTTCGCGTCTCGGAGAATCTTCTTGACCGATTCGACAGCCGATTGCGTCTTCTCGATATTCGGCCAATCATGCCCTTCGACAACGTGAGGGCGGATCCTCCCAGGCTCCAACGGACTCTCTTCCGTGAAGATGTTTCCCGAGAAATAGCTTGTTGGGATCACCGCATCGTCAACCGCTTCCTGACCATCTGCGTCACCTCGGAGTTGTACTCTCGATTCCAAAACGAGAAGCCTCTCCGTTCGACTCATATTTCTCGTATCCATCATCGCTTCGTGATGAATAGCTGCCGAGTCCTCGACATAGTCCTGGCTAGAGGCGACTTCTTTCCCTTTCTCTTCTCGGGTTAATCGCTGGTTCAGCGCCATCTCGGGGATCGAAGTTAAAAACAAGGAAATTAAGAGAGAGAAGGAGAGTAGAGAGAGACTACCTTGAAGAATGCAGAGCGAAATGAGAGAAAAAGAGAGGAGGGGGAACCCTATTTATAGGAAGGGGAAGGCACTCGGGCCGAGGTGCCATTATTAGGCCTAGTCAGGCCTAAATGGGCCTCGATCCGATTGGCGCGTTTCCCCGACTCGCGACTTTTCATCTTCTTGAGCCCACCGCAACGCATAATCGCGCCGGTTTGTTTCCAAAGACCAAACCAATTTAGGAATCCCCATTCGACGATCGTGACGAGAAATTATCTCGGAAGAATTACGGAAAAGGACAGATCTGTGAATCCGAGTCGAAGCAAACGAGACGACACTCGTCTGGGTCAAGCTTCTTGTTCTCCAAACCAAAACGTTAAATCCATCGAAGAGTCGATCTCTCGGCTCGTCGATGAACTGGGGAGACTTACTGTTGGGGAGAGATTACATCATCCACAAAGCCCATCGAACAAAAAGCCCAACCCAGTCATTTAGGAAATCGTCAGCTTGGAAGCCGACGATCGACTCTCACGACTCGGCTACAGACTACTTTTAGCCGAGCAGCAGACATATTGAAAATGATCGACTCGGCTACTCGGAGCGAGTATTCACTCGTCGGGCCCGACAGGCCGACAAAGCCCAATTGGTCAGGAACAAGCTAGGTCAAGTCCCATCATGACAGAAGCTATAAAAGGGAGGAGAGAGCAACGAAGAAAGGGATCGACACTTAGACATACACATTTGCGGCTAGGGGTTTATCATCCGTACGTTTTCTCGCCGTTGTGTACTTTCTGGTCTAAGCTCTCCGAGCTCCGGCACCCTTTCTTTCTATCTCGTTGTAATCTATTTATCCCGATATATAAATAAACGCTTCTGTTCGACCCCTTTTTCTCTATATTGTTCACCTGAGTTACCACCAAACGACCCTCAAACAATTTTCATATCAAATCAGAAACAGTGAAGAGTTATCCAAAAACCAAACCAAAGCTTAAAACTACTTCTGTCTGCAGCCAAAGCAGGAAAATTGCTTTGAGGATCAGGATTCGAAACGAGTAAAGAGAGAAAGATAACAAAAAAGTATAAAAGGAGGAGGGGCGTGTGGGGGAAATGAGATAGCGCGTGGAGACCACATAGGAAGTGGTGCGTGTAAATGAGCTTCACGTGTGCTTTTAACTTTCCCATTGAATGAGCAGGAAATTGTGTCAGACTAACGAAATATATTTTGTAGTTTATAATTTTATTAAATTTAGCAAGAGATTCTTAACATAATTTGATTTTTTTAAAACATTTTTCTGGTTAAAAAATAGTTTTTAGATCTCTTATTTGACAGTTCTTAAATTTTCTTAATTAAAAGTTAAAATAAAATCTATTAAAAAAAATTAAAAAACCCAATAAACATGCCCTAAAGCTTTATCTCTTTTCTCTACAAGAAAATAAATACTTAGTCTGTTTCACAACATACATATATTATTAAAAATGGATAGAGTCTGTGGCTGGTTTTTACTTTTTTAGTTTTTTATAACCGAAAAAGATGCGTATGGCCGTGTGGGGGGGGGGGTCCACGTGAATCACGTGACGTGATGGGTAACAAAGGCATGGAATGGTCCATTCAGGGTTTGAAATGCATGTCTTCAGTTGCAGCTGCCGTGTGCCACACACAAACTCGTTACTTACGCTCGAAGGTTCTGATTAGTGATTACAATTTTAGTGACATATTACAGTTTATACTTTGACCCATAAAGTAGTTATTTAAATAAAAATAGTATTTAAACAAATGATGAAGATAAAGAAACTTTTAAAAAAATTATGTGATGTCTATTACCAAATTGTTGTAAATGTTTCATGTAATTTACACGTAAGTTACTAATTTACTGTTGCCAAAAAAAAAGGTTAATAACCTACTCATAGCACTTACCATGATAGCTTTGTTCAATTCTTTCTTCCCGACCTCTCAGACCACAACCGTCCTTTTCCCTGCAGCTGGAATCCATCCCTTTAAATTCTCTAACAATCGAACCAAGCATTCCAAATTTTTCAGTGTTGTAGCGGAGTCTTGGACTCAGGCATGAAACGTTGTGGATAATCTTCGGGATCTTTGCTGGAAACTCAAATCAATATATCATGAACTCAAAACACTTAATAGAGAGAATTTTTCAAAGATTCAAGAGAAATTGATTTTTGTTAACCGTTTGTTAAACGTTGTGCAAGTACATGCCCTAACTGATCCGGGTGAAGTGCTGAGATACTCTTGATCTAATTTTTTTTTCTCATATACTCCTCTCTATTTATTTATTTTTATAAATATTTATTTAAATCGAAATAAAACATAAATGTCTGAAAAACCACATAACCCTTTAATATTTACAAGTAAACCAGGCGGATTATCCAAACCCATCGGATCTATCCGGGTTTTAGTTCAAAATCTTTCAAAATCGACACAAGTCTTTTAGGTTTTACTAGTTTCCCTTTTTCATTATTTCTCTTTGTTCAATCCGCTTCAGTCCCGACAATCGCAATCCTTTGAGAACTTTGAATCCCCAATCCTTTCTTTCCTTTCGTAACCTAACATCACGAGTTATGGTTCGTACGAAGAACCCATCTTACAAAGAAGACGAGTCAGCTTTGAATCGAAGCGTAGAGAAAAACCCAGAAGAAAATGAAGAAGAAGAGAGTGTAGGAGAAGAAACCAAAGGAGAAGAAACCGAGACCGACAAAGAAGAGACCGACGGTCAAGAAAAGGAAATAGAAGAGGACGAAGGAGAAGAGAACGAAAGAGAAGAGGACAAAGGAGAAGAGGACGAAGGAGACACATCAATGCCACTGCATGCATCGGTATGTATTTTTTTTTGAAATGAAGTATTAAGGGAAGCAAAAGTTAACTGTAAAACGAAGAACAACTCAGTAATACTTTAGTTGTATAACTGTGAAACCTGTGGTTAAACTTTGGTTGTATAATTGTATAACCTAGGAAACTGAGTAATACTTTGATTGTATAATTGGATAACTTTATAAAACTTAGTCAAACTTTGATTGCATAATTGTTTAACCTTGTAAAACTTAGTAAAACTTTGAATGTATAATTGGATAACTTTGTAAAACTTAGTACAACTTTGATATCATAATTGTTAAAACCTTGAATGTATAATTGTATAACTTTGTAAAACGTGTAAGTTTATGATTATGGTATTAATTTCAAACGTTTTTCTTTCGATTGAAGGATGAGGAGAACGCAAGTGAAGCAATGGAACCTCTTAAGATGTACTTTCCTCCAAGCGAGTATAAGAAAGTGATAAAAGTTTCAGCAAAATGCTATATAAAGCAGGCTCTTGAAACCATAGAGAGTACGTTGTCAGTAAAGGAGAAGAAATGGTTCTTAGAGCATCCTCAATTCAAGCATTTCTTCCATATGGGAAAGAACACGAAGCATAAGTGGATGGGAATGTGGATGCTGATTGTTCGCAGTGCTTCGATACAGAAGAAGATGGAGATGTGGTTCGTTGTACACGGCGTGCCAATCAGATACTCTATGAGAGAACTCGGATTGATCTCAGGTTTATACTGCCATGTTTATCCCAAAAATTATGAAAAGATTGGTAGTTTATCCTTCGTAAGTAAATATTTTGAGGAAGGGAAGAAGATAACATATGAAGATGTGGCCAATCAGATGAAGAAAATGAAAAACAAGCCTTCTGTTGATCGCTTGAAGATGGCTGTGTTGTACTTCTTGTCCAGTGTCATCATTGGATCAAGAAAAAGTGGAGAGGGAGCACCATCAGTCGAGGGTTTCTTCCTCAGAGCCGTTGATGATCTGAAAATGTGTGAAACATTCCCATGGGGACGTATGGCATTTGAGCATAACATGAAGGACATTTCTTGGTTTTTGGAGAGTTCCGGAGGGGTCGTGGGGTCATCTTGGGTGCTTCCAAGCTTTGCTATTCCCATGGAGGTATTGTTGGAGTTTCTAATTAATACATAAGTTTAGCTTGGTTGAAAAACTTTTCTGATTATGTTTTGTTTGCAGCTTTTGGCATTTGAAGCCATTCCAGTTTTAAAGAACCATTTCCGTGAAAAGGTAGTTGGTGCAGATGATGCTTGTCCTCGGATGTGTAAGATGAAGTACAAATCTAGAGGTGGTACCAAATATTTCAGTATCTCAGAAATGAATGCAAAACTTGGGACAACCAAGGTTAGTATATGTTTGTGTAAATTAGAGAGCATTATGTGGCTTGGAAGTTATTTTATATTGTGTTATTTGTATTAGCAGGATATTGAGAGTATATTGAAAGCAACGCCTGCCGAGGTACCGTTCTTAAACCACGTCATGCACAAGAACAGAGACCGCTGGGACGATAAGGATGATGTTGTTGTCGATGGTTGGACAAGGATTTTAGTGAAAAAAAAAGAAATCTATTTGGTTTGAAGAGCTCTATGAGAAAGATTTCAGTGCCCGTACAAGTGTGGTAGAACCTGATTCAATTCCTAATATTGATGCTCCTCCAGCTGTGGCTCCTACGGTTGAGGCTCCTAGGATTGAGGCTCATCAAGTCGAGGTTCTATTGAATGAAGTGAATGATACTTTTTTCTTTGCCATCAACAACATAGAGAAGAAGCTTGATTCTCTTGCTAACCGGATTACACCACTTGAAGAAGATGTAAAGAAGTTGAAGATGTGCATTGGTATGAATGTTGATGTTGTGGAGAAAGAACGTGAGAAAGATGGTGAGGAACTTAAGAAGGATGGTGAGGAAGGTGAAAAAGAAGATGACAAAGCTGGTAATAGCGGTGAGAAAAAAGATGGTACAGAAGGTGAGCAAGGTGAAAAAGGTGAGAAAGGTGAGAAAGAAGATGAGAGAGTTGAGAAAGGTGAGAAAGAAGATGAGCACAACATTGAGGATGATGCACAGGATGAGAGCTGTGAGAAAGAGAAAGGTGAGCAAAGCATGGGGGATGATGGTGGTGATGGAACGGTG
Organism: Moricandia arvensis; assembly: GCA_905132765.1. Lineage (NCBI taxonomy): Eukaryota > Viridiplantae > Streptophyta > Magnoliopsida > Brassicales > Brassicaceae > Moricandia > Moricandia arvensis. Next base: position 38,235 of record CAJHQP010000189.1, on the reverse strand, counting down.
AAGGCTGTTGAGGGTGTGGCAGCCATGAAAGAAGAATTGAAGCAAAAATCACCCATTGTGAAGATGATCTCCAGGAAAAAGACAAAGAAAAGGAAAGCTCAGGAACAGGTCAGGAGCCCAATTGTAACCAGGGCAAAGAGAGAAGGCTGAACTTTGTTTTTAAGTTTGGGTTAAAAGGGAAACTTTATGAAAGTCTCTTTTCTTTTGTTAAACTCGGTATGTTTATGTTATTCGGTATGTTTATGTTATTTGGGATGTTAAAACTTGTTAAACTCGGTATGCTTATGGTGTCATGATTATGTATTTGTGTTATTAAGTTGGGTTAAAAGAGAAACTTTATGAAAGTCTCTTTTCTTTTGTCAAAGTTTGTCTTTTCCATTTGTAAAACTTCGCCAAAGTTTGTCAAAGTTTGTATTTTTCGTTTGTAAAACTTCGCCAAAGTTTGTCAAAGTTTGTCTTTTCCGTTTGTAAAATACAAAACAGTTCATTAGATGGAACATTCATAACTCCATTTCATTACATTGATAAGGTGAAACATCATAATCCTTAGTTGTACATCCAAATACCTAAAATTACAATTATAATTGAGATAAGAAAACATAGAAATATCATAATCTTCTTCCCATTATTTGTTCCTTGAGTGCTCATAGTAGTCTTGAGAAGAAGAACTTCTTCTTCTAGTACACCAACCTGATAATCCAATTGTTTAATATCATCTGTGAAAGCTTCATCCACCCATTTGAAGACATGATTGTCGTTCATTAGCTACACAAGTAAACAATGGGGAATGATAAATATTTGATTATAAATATGAACATGAGGAATCAAAATATGTTTACCTTCCTTTCAGCAGCGTACACACATCGGTATTACCGACGGTAAGGATTAGGATCCGATTTAGAGATCTTCTGCGTGACACCTTCACCACACCAACACTTATCAGGTATGCCTGGAGATCTGAATCTTTCCCGTCGGCCAGTCGAGTTGGAAGAAGCTGAAGTAGCTTGGCTCATTTTCGGGAGATAGAGAGAGGAAAAGGGAAAAGTTGAAGTAAACTTGGTAGAAATGAGGAAACCCTAAATTTTGAGTGTTTTATAGCAAATATTAGTGTTTTAGGATAGTTTAGGCGGGGTAGGAATTTCACTGAAATTCGGCGGGAAAATTGGCGCCAAACAATTTTGAGGGTAAAACTTTGCCAAAGTTTGTAGTTTCACTAAAATCATCAAAGTTTCACTTTTCGATTTTTGCCATTTTCCTTGGTTTACTATACTTAAAAGATATATTTTATGGTTGTACTAGAGAGTTTTGAACATCTTGAAGCATTTCTCATCTATTCACGTAATAATATGTGTGATATCATCACTTTTGTAAGATTTGTAATATGATGGGGTGAATAAGATGATAAAAGACATAAGTATAAGGTAGTTTTTCAAGTATGAGGTAGTTCTTTCTTTTTTTTTTTTGAATTGAATGTTAAATTTAATTCAAAAAGAAAAAGACCTTTTACAACTAAGTCTTAGACAATTTTAACACCACAAAACAAACTACTTCAAACTTTGTCAAAGAAAACCAAAAACAAAGAACCCTCAAGCCATCACTAACACTCCCCCTCAAGTTTAACCATATGGAACAAGTCAAACTTGGAAGGGTCACTAAGTTCTCCTCATTAAAACCTCATTAAGAAAACCCAAATAGGGACAAAACTTAATGAGGAAAAAGAGTAAGAACTTCATGACCAGGAGAGTGTATGGATAGACATACCAAAAAGCAAGAACCAGGTTCCTCAGCTCTCCGATACCCAGCAGCCAAAAGTGAAAACAGCAACGCCCTACCTTCAGAACCACCAGACCCATCTAGATATCGATCACCTTGTACCAAACCAAATCGCCATTCCATCCCCATACTCCTTATCTCCCTTGCGTTGAATCACCGTGAATTTATTTCTCATGTTCTTGTCAAGCATCCTGATCAAAATCGTAGCAGAGAATGGAGGTTCTCCATGCCTTCTTCTATTCCTTTCTCTCCAGATCATGTGAACTGTTGCCTGAGCCATGTATCTCACAATAAAAATTTCTGTTTTACTCCAAGTAGACTTGCTCGTTGTAAGCCTTGTAATCCTTTCCCACTTTGCCGTAAAGTGATCCTTCATCACTTCCTTCATAAGCACTTCCCAAACCTTTTTCGAGTAGTCACACTCAAAGAAAAGGTGATTTAAGGTTTCCAGAGATTGTTTACACAAAATACAAGTGGCATCTACATTCCCATTCCAACTCAACATTCTGTCACCCGTCGATAGTCTCCCATGCATCACTAGCCAAGTAATAAACGAGTATTTTGGAGTCGCATGTTTAAACCATACCGCTGGATGCCATGAACACTGCTGATGTTTCTCTCTAATACTCAGCCAAGTTTCCTTTATCGAGAACTTCTTCTTGTATTTCCCATTCTCATTTTTCCACATTGCTATATCTTCTTCTTGAACCCAATTTTCCTTAAACTTCTCTATTTCTCTTTCCAATCTGTTATATAATGGGATTCTATGAGTTCTTTTCCTGTGATTTCTGCTATCACTCACCGTTGCACTTAGAGAGATTCCCATATCAATGTGGCTTCCTTCTCTCAGAATATCCTTCAAACAACCCATATTAGACCATACTTCATGCCAAAAAGAAGTGTCCTGCCCATTACGAACATCCACTCTGTAAAACTGCTTTGCCTTTTCTCTATATTTGAGAATCTTCTTCCACATCCAGGAACCACTTTGAGCAGTTTCCTTGGTCATCCAGATTGATCCTTTTCTAATAAGATATTTCTTTATCCAACTCACCCAAAGAGATTTTGCTGAGAGAATTCTCCATATCAACTTTAGGCAGCATACCTGACTCACTTCTTTCAATGGTCTTAGACCCAAACCACCCTCATGTTTCATTTTACATATCTCTCTCCATGATATTTTAGCCTTCTTGCCATTAAGTTTCGGACCGGACCATAGAAAAGCCGAACAAAGCCTTTCAATCTCTTTAATACAACCACTGGGAAGCCTGAATGCTGCCATCCAGAAGTTCGTGAGGCTTCTAATTACTGAGTTTATCAGCTGCAATCTCCCAGCAAAAGACAGAAATCTTCCTGTCCATGAACTTATTTTTTTCCTGATCTTCTCTACTAAGGGTAAGAAATCTGTAACAGTCATACACTTAGTTAACAGAGGAAGTCCAAGGTAGCGTACAGGAAGCTTCCCAGTAGAGAAATTAAACCGCCTTAAAATCTCTGCTTCCTTTTGATTCTCCCCTGCCATGAAAGGGACCGATTTCTCCATACTTATCTTCAGACCACTCATTTTGTCAAAATCTCCAAATACCTTTGTAATACCATTAATCGAGTTTGTTGTGCCATCTACAAAAATCATCAAATCATCTGCAAAACATAAGTGAGTAAGATTGAGGTTTTTACACTTTGGATGGTAACCTATCTTCCCTTGTAATGCTGCTGCATCTAGCATCTTGGATAAAACATTCATGCATATCACAAATAGGTATGGAGAGAGTGAGCAACCTTGCCTTAACCCTCTTCTACTCTGAAAATACCCTGCTAGTTCTCCATTTACTTGCACCGAGAAAGAAGCTGAGGTTATGCACAATGAGATCCATTTAATAAACTTCCCCGGAATTCCCATAGCTTTCAGGGTGTTGAGTAAAAAAGGCCACTGCACTGAGTCAAAAGCCTTAGAGATGTCTATTTGCATAGCACACCTAGGGGAGATGTTATCTTTATGGTAGTCTTTTACCAGCTCCATGGCAAGTAGGACATTCTCCATTAACAGACGCTCTTTGATGAAGGCTGACTGGTTTAAAGTGATGCAGTGAGGCAAAATTCTTTTAATTATGTTTGCAATGATCTTGGATATTACCTTGTAAAGGACATTGCAACAAGATATTGGTCGGTAATCCTTGATCATCCTAGCTTCTTCTTTCTTTGGTATAAGTGCCAAGATCGTTGAATTTACTCCTTTAGGTAGAAATCCTTTTATAAAAAAAGATTGGATCGCCTTGATAACATCTTCTCCAATCACTGCCCAAGCATCTTTAAAAAACTCGGATGTGAAGCCGTCTGGTCCTGGGGATTTATTACCAGGCATGCGAAAGAGAACCTCTTTGATTTCGTCCCTAGTGACCTCACTTTCCAACATGATACAGTCTGCTTCACCACATTTATAATCCAGCAGCCCCTCCAATATATCAATAGAAGCTCTTTCGAAATCCATTGGCTGTACCCGCATAAATTCAGCAAAGAAACCCTCAGCCTCCTCTTTAATCTCACCTTCCGTCTTCGCTATTGACCCATCTGCCCGTTGAATTTCATGGATGGCATTTCTTACTTCTCGAATCTTTGCAGATTTATGAAAAAATTTATTGTTTCCATCTCCAACTTCGAGCCAGTGAACCTTTGATCTCTGTTTGAGGAAGTTCTCTTCTAAATCAGCTAGGTTTTGCCATTTTGCCATTACTGTACTCTCTGCTCTTATCGTCTCCACATTTGGGTTCTCCATGGTTTCCTTCTGCTTCTTGCATAGCTCCTGATATGCTTCCCTTGTTCTCCGAGACAAGTCGCCCAACTTTATCTTGCTAAGTTCTCGTAAAGGCTGTTTTAACGATTTCAACCTCTTCGTAAGCAGAAACATAGCAGAAGTAGAAGGGAATAAAACATCATACTGTTTCCAATGATCTTCCAATAGGAAGTGAAACTCAGGCATCTTTGATATGGCATTTGTGAATTTAAATGGCCTCCTTTTTCTGACCTCCTCTTTCCTCAAATGAATTCGACACCTCAGATGGTCTGAACATCCTCCCGATTCAAACACGCAGTAGGCATCTAGGTTATGAAGCCATTCTTCATTTACAAGAACTCTATCCAATTTTTTACATATCAACCCTTCCTCTCTCTTATTGCACCAAGTAAACTTTGGTCCATGATAGCCCATATCGGTTAGTCTGCAATAAGCCACTGTGTCTTGAAAATCCCTCATACCCAAAGGTAATCTTGGATAATCTTCAAACCCCGAGTGTTCCTCACCTTCCAGAATTTCATTATAGTCTCCCATCAACATCCATCTCTTGTTTTTAAACATTGGAGCATCATAATGATTCCTCAAATCAGCCCATAATTCTTTCCTTTCTTCCATCGTATTAGAAGCATAGATAAAAGAGCAGAAGAATTCATCTTTCTCCCCTGGAAGAAGAATCGAGCAAGTTATAAGTTGTGCACTTTTATAGACAGGTGACACTCTCACTTCTGATCTCCACACTACCCATAACCTTCCCAATCTGTTGTACTCGTAATTTGCCATAAAACTCCAGTTTTTGAACACTCCTTCTAATATTTTCTCTGCCTTTTTTTCCTTAACTCTCGTCTCTATCAAACATCCAAACAGAATAGACTTATCCTTTAACCAATCCCCAACTACCCCATGCTTAGTTGACTTGTTGAAACCTCTCATGTTCCAGAAGAACCCCGTCATTGATGGTTTTTCCGAGAACCCTTTTTCATAACTTTTATTTGCCCTGACAAATCAGATAACCCCTTATGATTAGTCTTTGATAGTCTAGGAATGATCCTCCTTGTTCTGCCTCGTTTCTCAGCACTCTCTTCAGCCATACTCTGATTTATATCTTCAACTTCCTCTTCATTTATCTCCACAGTTTCATTCATCTCTACAGCTTCCTCAGTGTTTTTATCCTCCATTTCCTCACCTTTTTCATCAGTGTTTCTCAGGGCTGCAAATCTCGAGGGTGTGGCTATTGTAACATGACCATACTTCAAGTGTTGAGATCTTGGGGATCTTCCAACGTTTTCCGTAGATACTATTTTCCATTCATTTGTTTCTCCTGTCTTCACTGGAGTTCCTGTCTGGTCTACCTTTATTTCCCCCTCCTCAATCATTTTATCCTCTAGCTGTTTCCCTTCACTCTTTTCCTCCATTACCTTCTCATGATCTTCCGTATCAGTAGCTTTTCCTACTCTTCCATCATTTGTCTCTTTTTCCTTTTCCTCCCTTCTTCCATGTATTTCTAGTTTCTTTTGCTCCTCACTTTTTTCCTTATCGTCTTCCTTACAAATGTTTTCATTATGCCCCCATTTAGCGCATGTAGTACATCTTGATGGAAGCCATGGATAGGTGAAATCAACTGTTATCTCCCTCCCCTGAATATTGAAATCAATCTTCTTAGGCAGCTCTTTCGACAGATCTGCTTTCACGAACACCTTTGCGATCTCAAAGTTTGAACAGGCCAGGGTCTCTGGATGCAAACGATCAGGAATCCCAACTGTGCTCGTCATAAAACTCAACCCCTGCCATGAGTACATACTCATCGGTACATTCGTCAGGTGAACCCAGAGTGGAAGCAAGCTAGCTTCTGAATCAACCTCGTCCGGGGACCATTTAGAAACCACCATTGGCACACCCGCAATATTCCACATCCCTCTCCTAATCACCTTGTCTCTTATCATCGCGCTGGTTACTCTTATCCTCATCGTTCTTTCATCCATCGTAAACACATCCATCTTCTGAGATTTTCCCCCAAAACTCCAAATCTTATTCACTATCATATGGACCTTCGCGATGTGAGGCGCTGTTTCCAGAAACCTAGCAATCACGAAATCCTCCCATAGTGGATTAGCTTCTGCAACAATTTCCGACGGTACCTCTACCGAATGCTTCCCCTCAGAGATAGATAAATCCACATCGTATTTCGTCAAAGCTTGTTTCGTCTTTACCGCCATAACCCAAGAATTTGCTTTCCGTTGAATCTCCGGTAGAGGATTGATCGGAACCTCACCCGGATCCATCTCTACTGTCATCGGAGACAGCGGAGATCGTTGATCGTACTTTCGCCTTCGAGATCGCCAAAATCGCCTATTATACCAAAACGGTGCGTTTTTAAGCAGATTTTTATTGTTTTCTCTATCTCAGTTCTTTCATAATGGACAAAATATTTTTTTTTAAATTGAGATTTTAAATACATTAGTAAACGACAACTAATTTTTTATATCACAAATAGTCATATAAAAACTATTTATTTTACTTAAATATATAATTTTAAAAATCATAGAATGAATAATTGTAAACAAGTAAATAAACAAGTTTCACCTTGTTTTCCCAAGTTTAACGTACACAAGTTTCATACAAGATACAATTCTTAACAATACAAGATACAATTCTTAACACAAACGAGTTAAAAATTTTGTGTTCCTTCTGAGCATCTGAACCACTTCTCCAAATTTCGATTGGGCACTAATTTATTCTTCCTCCGACGTTCTCCTACGGAAGGAAACCTTTTTTCTTGAGCTCTACCCTTTCTTTTCTCTTTGTCAAAATATGGAGGCAACGCATACATCTCTTTGATATGTTCTGGAATAATCCATTCGGATATATGCAGAACTGGATATATTGTTCTCGAATACGCCAAGGCCCAGATCTCAACCAAATAATAAGGCGAGCACAAATCATATATGTCTTTCATCTCATGTGAATCCTCCTTGAAGCACTTAATGGCAGCACCAATTGCATGAACGCATGGGTATCTATCTATATCAAAATACCTGCAACTGCACCTTTTATTACGCAAGTCCACCAAGTACGTGTTCCCGTCAGTTCCAATCACACCGTACTCAAGCTCAAAAGCGTTCAACACAGTTACTGTTAATTTTACACCTTCTAGACATCTATCATGTAATACATTTTCCACAAATGGAACCAATTTCTGACTTTCTGATCCGGCAACAGCATCTTTCCTATGTATGTTGAACCACTCAGCCATCTTTGCGATGATAGTATCAATCATAGGTAGTAAAGGGTACTTCCGTGCCTTCAAAAAAGCGCATTTAAAGACTCCACACAGTTAGATGTGTCTATGTTGTATCTTGCACCGGGAAAATAGCATTTCGCCCATTTTTCAACTTCCACACTAGGCCTGGGCATCCGAGTCCTCGGGTCGGGTTCGGGTCGGGTTCGGGTCGGGTCCTGTCGGGTCCGGGTCTTTCGGGTCCTGAAAATTTAGACCCATATAGGTACCTGTAATTTTTCGGGTCGGTTCCGGGTCGGGTCTTGTCGGGTCCGGGTCGGTTCGGGTCTATAAATTCAATACCTGTAAAATACCCGTAATTTTTCGGGTCCATATCGGGTCCGGATCGGGTTTGGGTATTTAGAATCTGAAAAATACATGGCATACCGAAACTCACTCAAATTTAATTAATATTTGTCATATATATCTAAATATTTATAAAATAGCTTAAATTAAACTATTAATAATCAACATAAATCATTTTAAACTCTAAATTTTATAGTTTAAAGCTTCATATTACTTAAAAATGTTACAAAATAATAATAAATATTGTTAACAAAAGAAATTTCAACTAAATAAAATATAATATATATATATAAAACATAACACAAAAAATCATAGTTTTAATATACATGTTTTTAAGTCGGGTACAAATCAGTTCTTGCGGGTCGGGTCTATTTGGATCGGTTCTTTTCGGGTCCGGGTCTATTCGGGTCGGTTCTCTTCGGGTCCGGGTCTATTCGGGTAAAAGAAATTTAGACCCAAAAGGTACTTGTAAACTTTCGGTTCGGGTTCGGGTCGGGTATTTTCGGACCGGGTCCGGGTCGGGTCTTCGGGTCCAGGTTAAAATGCCCAGGCCTATTCCACACTTTTATCAAGATACCTAGCACAAGTTGGATACCTGTTCCTAAAGTCAGCATATTGTTGTAAGAACTCAGACTCTGCATATATCTGTGCAATTTCCCTGAATTGTTTTGCAACTTCGTCTCTGTTCTGTGTAACACTTAGTTTGACATTGTTGGACAGATGAAAGATGCAATACCCATGTTGAGACTTTGGATACACTTCAGCCACAGCTTTTATCAGACTTACATTTCTATCAGAAACAAACACCATCTCAGGACAATCCGGTATAACGGTTTTCAACATTGTGAAAAACCACGTCCGACTTTCATTTTTTCCCCATCAACGACACCAAAAGCAATAGGATAATGGTGACGGTTCGGGTCTTGAGCTGTAGCAAAAATTAGCACCCCGTCTTGCACAACTTTGAGAAATGTCGCATCCACAGTGATTACTTTCCTCATGTATTGAAACCCTTCAGTGGAAGCTCCCAAAGCAACAAATAGGTACTTGAACCTTTTTGCTTCATCCAACAACACACTTGTTTTCGTACCCGGATTCACACTCTCTAACATATACAAATAAGAATACAAATTCTTGAAGCCTTCTTCCGGTGTACCGCGCATATCATGAACTGCTTTATTTTTTCCCCTCCATGCTGTCGAGTATGACACTTCCACACCAATTTTTCTCTGAACCAAACCAATAAGAGTTTTTGGAGTTGGAGTCTCGAATTCACCAGGATAATCATCATGTAGAATAGATGCAACTAATCGTGGTGTGCCTTTCCTTTTTGTACCGGTACTAGAAGTTGTTCGGGAGCAAGTATGCATCTTTATGTATGTTCTTATCGAGAACATATCAGAATTTTGAACCTTAGCAGCTCTCACATACCATTTACAACCTTCTGCCGCTCCTCGGCATCTCACCACATAACGACTCTTATCAGAGTTCAAAAGAGTAACTCCAAAACAATTCTGTTGTGATGCTCTATCAATTAAATCTATCACAGATTCTTTACTCGCAAACTCTTGACCGATCTCAATACCCATCCCATCTTCCCATTCTATCAGACGTCGACTTTCTTCTGAAACAAGTGGAAGCTCAACATATTCACAAATAGCAGTATCATCCACAATGTTTTCCACGTTATCCATGTTATCCAAACCAATAACCACATCCTGAGGATCTTCATTTGCATTTTTTTCCACTGACTCAGTTACCTCGAGATGTTTTTCTGCTTCTTCCAAGGTGTTATGTAGTGTGTCTACACCATGACTATCACCAAGTTCGTCCCTCCCAGTTGAAAGAAACTCACGGTAATTCTTACCAATTGAACTTGCATTCTCAACTCTTGATTGTTGTTCGTTTATGAGAACTATTTCCAATTCTCTAATAGCCTCTACATGCAAAATACTTCTTCTCTGATCTTTATCCAGTGACGTTAGATAAACAAAGACATCTTCATCATCTAATATATATGATTGCCTCTGAGGTTTCACTACCAACGGAATATAGCTCAAACTCAGCCTAGTCGTACATGCATCTACGGAAACCTTCCTGTTTATTTTATCCTCTAACGCCGCATAAGTGATCTCATCCATAGATGATGTTTTGAACGATATAGCATACAAGCGACCTTCTTTTGGAATCCATTCATAATCATCTCCACTTTTTGAATAATATCCTTCATAATCAAAATGTATGTTGGTATAAGAGCTACCCATATGTCTCCTGCAAAAAGATAAATGACAACATTTAGTTATACCAAGTTATTCTGTTTTATATAACAAGTTATACTAAGTTTTACAGTTTTACCTAGTAAGTTATACCAACTTTCACAGTTTTACCGATTAGTTACACCAAGTTCTACAATTTAACCAATTATAGTTATACAAGGTTTTACAATATTAGGGTAAAACATAAACAAAGTTTCCCAAGTTCTACTATTATAGTTATACAAAGTTTCACTAGTTCAACAAGTTCTGCTATTATAGTTATACAAAGTTTCACTAGTTCCACCTTTTTCCCATATCAAGTTATACTAGTCATCCTACGTTTTTCTAGTCACCCCGAATTCGTCTACTTTAAAAAGACAACATTAATGGTGGATAAAACTTCTAATTACTTCGATTTAAACTACAATGTGATAATACTAAACTAAACTTACCTGATTTTGAGGTTGAGGTTCAACAATGGGGATATTGGATTTCAATTGAAAAAGAGGAAGCTCAATTCATAATGGGAAGTCGTCGTCGGTTTCTGTGGAAAAAGAGAAAAAAGTAGGTTGGAGAAGAAAGGGTAATTTGGACATTCACTACAAGTATTAAGAGTATATAAATAATGAAGAGTATGATAGATTAAATAAGAGTATGTGAGATTATTTTTCTCTCATTAAGAGCATTCCAGAAAATGATTCAACTGATCCTTCTCCTGAGCTGTTTCAACAACAAAGAGACCTCCGTCTCAAATGAGAGTTCCCGAGATCAATAGAGGACGTTTACTTCAGGCAAAAATCATGAATATATTGGCTGAAGGAAGGTAACTTAAATACCTCTTATTTCCACTGCATTTGGAAGGTCTGCATTGCTGTCAATTTCATCAGATTCTTCATCCTATTCAATAGTGACTACATCTTTGATCCGGTGGCTATGGGATGATTGTTGTGTCTCATTTCAAAGGCATCCTAGCTCCATATTAAGTTCAGCCAACCATCTCCACTCCCCAGTGGCTTAATAACCTCCTCTCGTTCTTCTGCTCCAGCTCCCAACAATAGATCCTATCCGCTAAGCCGAAGCCTGAGGAAATCTCTCGTACCTTCAATCAATTGAACCCCAACAAATCTCATGGGCTAGACGGTTTCTCCTCGGGCTACTGCGAAGCATATTGGCATATTATAGGGCCTGAAGTTATTGACTCGGTTATGAGGTTATTTCAAACCAACTTCCTCCCCTCAATTGTTAATGCCACAATCTTCACACTTGTACCTAAACACTCAGGAACGTCTTCCATCTCTAATTATCGCTCTATCTCATGCTGCTCCACAATATATAAGGAAATATCAAAGGTGTTAGTGGTCAGACTCAAGCCAATCTTGCCTAAACTCATTTTTCCTAACCAAACAACATTTGTAAAAGGACGCTTGCTTATTGAAACCATCATTCTAGCTACTGAGTTAGTAAGAGGATACCATTAAGAAAAGGGGCCTCCAAGAATCACTCTAAAGGTTGATATCGCTAACGCATTTGACACCCTCAACTGGGACTTCCTCTTCGTCTGCCTCACATCTCTCAAATTCCTCAAGATTATCTTCGCTTTCTGTTTGCATGTATTTGTACAAAAAAAATTACAGTGGGATTCAATGGAACAATTTAAGGATATTTCAAAGGAAAAAGGGGCCTAAGACAAAGTGGTCCACTCTCTCCATATCTATTTGTAATAGTCATAAACTGTTTATCTACAATGTTGAATAAGGCAGCTAAAGAAGGAAGATCTTACCATGCCAAATGTGAACCATCGAAATTGACCCACTTTTTCTTCGCTGATGATTTACTAATATTTACTGATGGATTTCTCTCTTCTGTTCAAGCCATCCTAAGTGTTCTCCACGAATTCCAACTTCATTCAGGCGTATCAATAGTTTGCAAAAGACCTAAATTTCTTCATCAGGAATATCACCGGAAGCAGTAACTCATATATCTTCCTCTACTGGGCTCACAATATGATCCTTTCTTGTTCGTTACCTTTGGGTACCTCTAAGTTCCAAGATGCTAACAGTGGACCAATACGGGCCTCTGATTTACATGCGTGTTTTATTGTTGTAGGAGAGTATGAATATTCTAAATAATTAATTATCAAATTAACCCTAGTCTTAACACACAAATACCACTCTTGCCAAAAGAGATCAGGTGTACTACTTAGGGATCAAATCTATAGAGAGAAATGATACACAATAGATTTCTTATTTGTAAAGATTAAGCTAGGTGAATATATATATATTGGTGGTAAACAATCAGTTAAGGAAATATTTCTTATCAACAAGTGGAGATGCGATGCAAAAATATGTTAATAATGTAAATATGGAAATATTCTAATAAACTAATTATATGCAAATGTAAATATGCTAGATATAGGGTTTCAAGCCTAATGGATCATAAGGAATAGGAAGCACATATATGTAAATATTCGAGAACTCAAATATTAACTATTCTGACCCTTTTAACTCCAACTCTCGTATGCGAGCAAAAGGAAAGACCATCGATCGACGACTAAGGCCAGATGTCGATCGACTGTGAAATCAGAAGAAGGTGTGAACGAGATTTGATAAGTCCACCGGACTTATTAGACCAACTCTCGCATGGGCCTAACATCCTAGTTCAATGGAGTTTATTCTGACACATAACCTACTCTTGTAGTCGTTCATGTCCTACTTTCGAGATCCTAATTAGCGACTCTAGAATGCAAGCATTAAGAACAACTCAATTGATGTATATAAACTTAACCTAGCAATCCTACTTGTGGGCTAATCCATGACTGCTATCATTCAACCCTAAATCTAGTTAATAACTATTTAGACATAATCAAAAAAAGAACAATCATCTGAATATAATGCATAGATAAAATACTGGGGTTCCAATACAAATCTCCCTACGGAGTTATGAATCTTCTCCCCTAAAAACCTAAAACTATAATAAAGCTCTTAGTCTAACATGCACTTGCACTTGGACTATCTGCATGCTCTCAATACATAAGCATAAATATAAAAACCCTAAAACTTAGGTCAAAACTCGTCAAGGGAATTCTCGTCATTTATCTTCTAACTTGGACTTTTAAATCGGCTGTCTGCGAATTAGATATCGATCGATGGCAAGTGTGTTGCATCAATCGACCTTGGTTTTTTATCATCGGTCGACTCCAAGGTTGTGTCGTCGATCGACGATAGTCTTGTACTTCGACTCCTCAAATAGTCTGCTACGGATTCTTCTCCTCTATATACTCCAAAATCTCCAAGTATCTCCATATATCTCCAAAACGTTCATGGACTTGTAAATACTCCAACACATATCCTAAACATACATAATAGACCCTAAATAAAGACTATAACATGGCCTAAAACAGGTAATAAATAGGCTATATCAACTCCCTCAGACTTAACCTTTTGCTTGTCCTCAAGCAAACTAAGCCTGTGAAAGCGGTTTTGAAAAGCGGTTTTGAAAAGCGGAGACTCCCATAATGTCTAAGTATAACTGTCAAATTTCTTTGTTGCAACCACATCCTATCAAGTCAATCACAAAGAAACTTTATATACCGTATCTAGTATAGCAACCAAATACAGTCTACCAACAACTTAGCAAATACTAGTCTGACTCACCCCTCTGCTAATTCGATTTCTTTGCATAAAATAAAAGTATAGGCATTACCGTGGGAGTATCGATCAAAAGACACATGGAATCTACCTCTGCAAGTAAATAGTGTAAGTAGAAAAATCGATACAAGACTCTGTAAAAGAGTACCGATCAATGGTAGGCGTGTGTGGTTGATCGATGGTCGTGATCCAATGTCGACATGGTGACTCTATGGTAGACTCGAACAGTCTATAAAACAAAGTAAAACACGAAATAAATAGTAGTATAAGTAAAAAACAAAATAAAGAATTACTAAACAGTGGGTTGCCTCCCATTCAGCGCTTTGTTATAGTCTTAAGCTCGACGCTGTGAACTCTCTGACTATTATGAAGTTGGATCAACACTTGGAAAACAAGCGTCTACATCTTATTTGCTCTTCTGAAACCATGTACCAATAAAGCTCCTAATTGCCTCATCTCCTTTGGTTTTCTCATTCCTTGTTACCGCTCTAGCAAAATCCATTGAATGCATTCCCCTTGTAGTTTCTCAATATTGCGTTGTAGCATTCTAAATTTGGCAGCTGTAGTCTCTGAGAAAGCCTCCAATTACTGAGAAATATATGTCTTCATCAGGCTCTGAGAAAAAAAAAGAAATCTCATCGAACCTATCTTCCAATTGTATTTCTGCTGCCATCTTCTGTATGTTGGTTCAGTGTCAATCGATGGCCTGATGTTGCCGTCGATCGATGCCAGTTTGTTTGTCCCAGTCGCATGTTGTCTCTGAACAATATCAAAATGTTGCTTCATCTCATCCATGCGTGCAGTCAAACCGGTGACGCAGTTGTCTATAGGATAATAGACATCATCTAACCTCTTGTAGAAATCATCCAGTGACATCTCTTCAGCTTTGTAGATTTCATGCACAATATCATCAATCTCTTCTTTGTTGTATGTTCGTTGATCCTTCATAGACATAGCGATTTTGCTGCATGTTCTGGTAAACATATGTAGCTCTGTTAAAACAAATTAGCTCTCTCTAGAACTGCTTTGATGTCTTCAACTTGCACATTCACTATTCTTCCGGCTATAGCTTGTGCATTACCATTCTCATCTCTATAGATGTCATACTCATCTCTCTTTTCCCAAAGGAAAAGTCTGTTGCCCTTAGCAACAAAAGCTCTCGTACCTTGCTCGAAACGCCAGTCGATCGATGATGGTTTGATCCCATCGATCGATAGTGTACTCCTTGAATTATGGGCATTGGAAGGACTATATTTGTGTACCTCCGAAAAGGCTCTTTCGATCGATGCTCATTGGGTGCCGTCGATCGATCTAGGATGTTTGGAAGTGTATGGAACATTAGGGATCGTCTCGTTCTTCTGATCCTCATTGTCGATCGATGCTGGAAGATTAGCATCGATTGATGGCTGCTACTGCTGTCCAAATAAAGTACTTGATCCATTAGCCATAATAAGGGAATATGCCACATCATCCCTACATAAATGTAGGAATCTCATAAAGAGCCCGAGCACGTCCTTATGGGTCTCTGAAATTTTCAAACTCACTTGTCTAAGATTACCAATATATGTATCTTCTGCTCCAAGTTCGTGTTCGAGTTCGCGTCTGATGTTGTTCGATGGCCACGAGTAGTTGGTGATCGATGCTTAATTATCCACTCTCGCGTTCATCACCTTGCCAGCGTTTTCTGATGCCAGGCTACAATATTAAATATGTTCTTCCTCTCTGTAATCTTCATCGTACTCTTGGCACGCTGAACGGTCGATCGATGGTGTATGGTGACCGTCGATCGATGCTTGATAACCACATTGTTGAGCCAAAAGGTTTCCAGCTGTATTAGCCATGGCAAGTATATCTGTTATATCTTCCCTCATGACATTTAGTAGTATGTCATCAGTAGCTCTCGCGTGACCGTTTAGATCTCTCATGATACCAAATTCATATGGTTGTATATAGCCATATTCCTTCTCGCGTTCTGTAGTTGAATCTAGTTCAGATGATGCTTCTTGTTCAGTATCGATCGATGGCGTAAGGTTATCGTCGATCGATGTCAAATTACCGAGTCTATGGGAAATGTGATAAACACCATCCTTTTCCATAGCAATACCACAGTACTCGGAGTAGGCTGTGTTGTAACCACCTCTGTAGTGTTTGTCGTACTCGGAGTAGGCTGTGTTGTAACCACCATCTATGCGACAGTTGTTGATCAGTTCTAGAAAATGACTGTCGATCGATAGCGAAGGGTGGATGTCAACCGATTGTTGAAATGCAAGCGCATCGATCCATTGTTTGAGCTGGGTGTCGATCGATGCTCCATCTTCCGACTCTTCATTGAAGTCATAATCGCCGAAGCATGTGGCCTCAAGTTCTGCATTATCACACACTTTCGTGAGAGCGGATTTATTCTTATAAATTTCATAATAAACATTATGATCGATCAAGGAAAGGCACAACTTGTTTGTCTTCATGTCGCAGATAGCTTCTACGGTGCCCATGAAAGCTCTTACAAGTAACAAAGAAGAATTCCAATTGATCTGGATATCCCGCACATGGAAGTTTATCGGGACTAAGACATCCTGAATTTGCAATGGGACATCTCTACAAATACCTCCTGAATCTACTCTAGAGCAATCCCAAAAGATGAAAGAAGCACTGGAATGTTCCACTTTCATGTTCAACTTCTCTGCCATAGCTATGGGTAGGATGATCACCGCTGATCCAGTATCACATAGGGCATTGAGAAACTCGTGGCTTTTGATCATGCATGGCACCACAAACTTTCTAGAATCACTTTTCTTCTTTAGAATGATCCTCTGCTTTTCCCTGGGATGACCCTCGACAGTTTTATCAACCATCATAGCCTCTAATGTACCCATCTTTTGCTCTAGAGTTGTCATATTCGTGATCTTTGGCAAATGAACCCGTTTTGCTGCTGGCAATCGTCAATCAATTCTACGACTGATTCATCAAATGATATTCAAAGATTTTACCGATTCTACTAATCCACAAGGACCGTCGATCGAATTTCAGCTACTAGTGTCGATCGATGTTTGTGCGAACGGAATCCTCCCTCTTGTAGCCTCTCTCTCTTCACTTCTACCCAAAAATCATCATCAATCAATGCATTACGCTGGTGCTTTTGACCAACTTCTATTTTCTCCTTGATCATTTGACATGCTGCATTACACAAATGACCGTCTTGGTCATACATGTTCCCATTCTCATCCCGAGTCAATATTAAAGTCGTAACCATATGAACTCGTCTGTTTCTGTCGATCGATGCTATGTGATCAATGTCAGTCAATGCTCGAGCTCTGATGTCGGTCGATGCTATCCGTAAAGAAATGTCGGTCGACGAGGTGTAGGGCTGTCGATGCTTGTAGGATTGTACGTTTGAGTTTATCGGGGTCAGAGAATAGTAGTTCTTGTCCATTATTTCTCCTGGTGTGTCTTTGCATTCACCTGAAAAACAAAGGAAAAGAAAAATTTAGTAACTTGAAAGTAGTAACAAACCTAGACTAGATTCTAGAAAATAAATCTAATGGCGATCAATGCTCCCCAGCAACAGCGCCAAATTTGACATGCGTGTTTTATTGTTCTAGCTGGGTGTGAATATCCTAAGCAATTAACTATCAAATTAACCTTAGTCTTAACACAAATATTACTCTTGCAAAAAAAGATCAGGTGTAGAACTTAGGGATCGAATCCACAGAGAGCAATGACACACAATAGATTTTTTATTTCTAAAGATTAAGCTAGGTGAATATATATATATATATATATATTGGTGGGAAACAATCAGTTAAGGAAATACTCTTCATCAAGAAGTAGAGATGCAATATGGAAATATGCTAATAATGAAAATATGAAAATATTCTAATAAACTAACTAAATGCAAATGTAAATATGCTAGATCTAGGGTTTCAACCTAATGAATTATATGGAATAAGAATCACAAATATGTAAATATTCTAAACTCAAATATTAAATATTCTGACCTTTTTAACTCGAACTCTCGTATGCGAGCAAAAGGAAAGACCATCGATCGACGGCTAAGGCATGATGTCGATCGACAACTAAGGCCTGATGTCGATTGATGGCTAAGGTCTGATGTCGATCGACATTGAAATCAGAAGGAAGTGTGAACGAAATTTTGATAAGTCCATCAGACTTATTAGACCAGCTCTCGCATGCGCTTAACCGCCTAGTTCAATGGAGTCTATTCTGGCAGAGAACCAACTTTCGTAGTTGTCCATGTCCTCCTTCGAGATCCTAGTTAGCTACTCTAGAATGCAAGCATTAAGCACAACTCAATTGATGAATATTAACTTAACTTAGCAATCCTAGTTTTGGGCTAATCCATGATTGCTATCATTCAACCCTAAATCTAATTGATAACTACTCAGACATATTCAAAGAAAGAACAACAGTCTGAATATAATGCATAGATAAAATATTGGGGTTCCAATACAAATCTCCCTAAGGAGTTATGAATCTTCTCCTCTAAAAACCTAAAACTATAATCAAGCTCTTTGTCTAACATGCACTTGGACTTGCACTTTCTGCATGCTCTCAATACATAAGCATAAATATAAAAACCCTAAAACTTAGGTCAAAACTCTTCCAGAGCATTCTCGTCATTTGTCTTCTAACTTGGGCTTTAAATCGGTTGTCTGCGAATTGGATGTCGATCGATGGCAAGTGTGCATCATCGATCGACCTTGGTCCTTTATCATCGGTCGACTCCAAAGTTGTATAGTCGATCGATGATAGTCTTGTACTTCGACTTCTCAAATAGTCATCTACAAATTCTTCTCCTCTAAATGCTCCAAAAATTTCAAATATCTCCATATATCTCCAAACGTTCCTTGACTCGTAAATACTGCAAAACATATCCTTGACACACATAATAGACCCTAAATAGAACTTATAACATGGCCTAAAACTGGTAATAAATAGGCTATATCACTGATTCATCACATCAAAGGAAAAATAAGCTCATGGAATGTTCAATCCTTGTCTTATGTTGGCCGACTTCTTCTCCTCAACACAGTGGTAGCAGGAATAACAAATTTTTGGACCTCAACCTTTATAATCCCGAAGGCTTGCATCCGACTGATAAACTCACTCTGTGGATCATTCCTGTGGCATGACACTGTGGAGGGCAGCCACTCTGCAATAGTCTTCTGGGACACAGTGACGCTCTCAAAATATAGAAAGAGGATTGGGATGTCAATACCTCCTGCATTGAAACAAAGCTTGCGCTATCAAACTCATTGGGCTATTATTTACAAGCCCTGAATCAATTTGGGTTGCATGGTTTAAGTCAGTCATCTTATCTGGTGATTTATCTAACTTCTAGACCATTAAACCGAAGCAGCACTACTCATGGTACATCAAAAACTTGTTGAGCTACAGAGATACAGTCTACTCATGGATAAAGATCAAGATATCTTCAGGAGCAACATCTAGATTCTGGACAGATAACCGGTGTCCACTAAGAAAGCTTGAAGACTACTTACATCCTAGGAGATCGAACTCGATGGGAATCCCTACTGGATCAACTCTAGCGGTTATCAATAACAATGGGCAGTGGATGATTAAGAGTGCAAGATCAGACAGAAAAGTTGAGGTACAATGTATCCTATCTTCTATCACTTTAACAAATATTCCTGATTGCTATTAGTGGGAAGTAGAGGGCAAGCAATGGCTTAAGTAGAGAACATGAGAAATATATAAACTGTTAAAAGAGCATCAAACAAAAGTACCTTGGCACAAGATCATTTGGAGCAAATCAGGTAATCCCAAACAAAACTTTGAGGCATGGCTTGGGGTTCTCAATAGGATACCAACAAAGGACAGACTTCTCTCATGGAATCTTCCTATCTCTCTCATTTGCTTGCTCTGAAACAACCATCAAGAGACACAAAATCAGATCTTCTTCTCCTGCACCTTCTCATATATTATTTGGTCTCACCTTGCTAGGCGCTGTCAGATCATTCCTTCTGATAATTGGAAACAAACATCTCTTTTCTGTAAACAAGTGTCGGACCTCAATGGCAGTGTACTCTCATCATTCTCGTTTGGTAGCTCTCTATTTACTCTATCTGGACAGAAAGGAACGACCACTTGCAAAGAAGCATCTTTTCGATCGTCGCATGCAATGACTCCATCATCAGAAACCAAATTCAATCCCTCCGCAATCAGAACCCTTCCACTTCGTCTCAGATGATGCAGTTCTGGCTGGCTTCTTCTTCGTGATCATCTGCTCTGACTTGATTCAAACCACTCTCCCCTTAGTCACCCTCATTCCATCTCGATGGTTGCAGGAAAACCTATCGACTTCCTTATGTTCTTTAATTACAGGGAAAAGGCTTCTTTTACTCTGACTTGTACTAGGCTTTAATAACTTGGTAGGATAACTGAGCTAGACCCAAACAAAAAACTAAGGCCTTTAAGGCCTTCGTTTTGAGAAGGGATGAAACGACATCGTTTTACTTTTTTTATTATAAAAACATGTTGATCGTTTGAGTCGAACTTGAGAACTCATGGCCAAATTAAAATTTTTTTTGCTACTGTGCTAGTGACATTTTTAAGAAAATCTCTAACATGTTTACTTTTACTGAGTATAAAAAAAATCTTGAAAAATCTAAATTCTATTTTAAAAATTCCAAAATAAATCTTAAAAATTCAAGAAAATTTTGAAAAAGTAAAATTATAATTGAAATTACAAATATTTTAAAAAAAATCAAAACATTAAAAATTTCAAAAAATATAAAATAATTCAAAGAGATGCAACGAATTTAATTTAATGATTAAAAATTTGAAACCTATTTTTATATAAATTAATGTATCTATTTTATCTCAAATATATTAATTTTTAAAAAAACAAAAAACTTCCAATTTTAGAATTTGTAAAATTTTAAGGTTTTTAAAGATTTTTTGGATACTCAATTAAAGGAAATGCTAGAGATTTCATCAGAAGTGTCGTTAGCATAGTGACAAAAGACCATGTTGTTTGGCTTTGAGTTCTTGAATTCGAATCCTGAGATAGACATGTTTTTCGTTTTAAATGCACACATAACGACGTCGTTTCACTTAACGTCGATATTTAACGTTAAAATAACGGCGTCTACACTGTAAGATCACGGTGTGCTAAAGTGGCGAGTCAATAATAAGTTCTCAAATAAAATTAAAAAGTCAAAGAAAGTACAATATTTTTTGGTCAGCTTCGAGTTCAAGTTTTATTTGGCAATTCGTGCAAAATTCGTGGTTTTTTTGGCTGAATTCTCATTCTCTATTTCTCTTGCTTTAAATTTAAAATTTATAGTAAAAGAGAATAACCTACTCATATTAAACAATTTAATTAATAATTGTTTAGGTGCAAAAAACAGTTTCAAAAAGTGTTTAGGTGCATTATAATTAACTAGTGTTTAATTTACTTTAGGAAAATTTTGTTTTTTTGGAAAAAAAAATTTATGTTGGCCTTATAGGATAAAACTTTTTTGTACCATTTTTAGTTTTACTGCCGTTTCTTTTTATCAAACTAAATCAAATAAATAGTTTTATAAGCGAAGAATATTATGAAATATGAACCATTGAAGAAATGTCATTATCAATGTACATGTATTTTTTGGTTCTAAAAAGGCTTACATAAAAATTCAGCTTTTATTTTACAGACAGTAGATTTTGTATTCTACGAAAAATGGTTTAGTGGAAACTGGAATCCACATTTTGTTATTGAATCTACTTCGATGAAAATAAGTTATCTACTTAAACTACAGTTATCAACATATTTGGAATGCATATTTTGCACTTAATTTATTACTCTAAATTTTGTAGAATAAGCAATATACAAACAACTCAAAATCTAATATCTGTAGAATAGATTTCAAACATGTTGTCTTGTTTCTACATATAGTAGAATGTGTATTCTACGGATAATCATGAACAGATTTGCGAAAATATGGAAATATAGTTATGAAAATATTTGCAAATATTTTGTTTTCAATTTGTAAAAAAATGTTAAAGTGTGATAAAAGGAAAGATTGAATAACTAATAGGTTTAGGATTAAAGATAAGTTCCTAAATCATTATGTAATAGTTTAAGTTAAGGATCTCTATAACCTATATAAGGAGATCAAAGTGTAAGATGATCTCATAAGAAAAAAACATAAGAAAGTTAAGAAAGATTAATAAAACAAAGCAACCGTTTTATTAAAGATTTATCATACATTTTCATTACATACAAAGCTTGAAATCTGTGACTTTATTTGGTATCAGAGCTTGAGTTACTTGAGATCGAGTGTCACGAACCTTGGATGAAGCAAAGCCGACGATGAAGAAAAATACGGTACCTTCCACGGTTGTTTGTCCTATGTTGACCTCATCAAACTATGCGGTCTGGTCAATGCGAATGAAAGTCTTTTTAAGGTTTCATGAAGCATGGGAATCGATTGATCCAAGATCAAAAGAACAAAAGAAAAACGATATGGCAACTGTTCTTTTGTTCCAATCAATCCCTGAGAACTAGATCTTGCAAATAGGTGATCTAGATTCTCCTAAAGAGATGTGGGAAGCATTGAAGTCAATGAATCTTGGTGCTGATCATGTTAAAGAGGCTCGACTACAAACATTGATGAGTGAATGCGAACGTCTAAGAATGAAAGACGCAGATTCAGTAGATACCTTCTCAGGGAAGATATCGGAGTTTGCTGCCAAGTCAGCCGCATTAGGTCACACGATGGAAGAACCAAAACTTGTGAAGAAATTTCTAACATGTTTACAAGGTAACAAGTTTATTCACATCACTACAACTGTCGAGCAAGTCCTTGACTTGAATACGACAAGATATGAAGATATAGTTGGCCGACTTAAAGTGTTCGAGGAACGTTTAAAAGGAGAGGAAACACAAGAACCACACGGCAAACTTCTCTATGCAAATCTGATCGAGGAAACGATAACTCCAGAGGAAGAGGAAGAGGATGGAACCGTGGACGTGGACGAGAAAACTGAGGAAGAGGACGCTGAAGAGGTAGCTCCAACGAAAGAAACAAAAGAAAAAAGGGAAAGTATTCTCAGATTGTGTGTTTCAATTGAAAGAAAAAGGGCCACTTTGCTTCTGTTTTTCCAGAGAAGAAGGATGACGAACAAGAGCTTAATAAACACGAAACTGAAGAAGTGGATGTAGCATTGTACTTGCACGAGGTTGTCTATCTAAACGACGAGAAAATATTACCGAAGAAAGAAGATGGGGTTTGGTATCTAGATAACAGTGCAAGTAATCACATAATGGGAAAGAGATCATATTTCTCTGAACTAAACGAGAATGTTAAAGGTAAAGTGAAGTTTGGAGACGGATCATATGTGGACATACACGAAAAGGGATCGATAATTTTTGAAGCTAAAACCGGAGAACAAAAGCTATTAACGGATATCTACTTCATACCTGAACTAACAAGTAATATCCTAAGTTTGGGACAGGATACTGAGCAAGGTTGCGATGTGAGAATGAAAGATAGACATCTTACCTTGAAGGATCCAAATGGGAGACTATTGGTGAGAGTGCAAAGATCACCAAATCGACTCTACAAGATAAAGCTGCAAGTCGGAAACTCGGCTTTTTTATACGCAAAGTTAAAAGAAGAACCGTGGCGGTGGCATGCCAGACTCGGCCACATCATCTTCAAGACAATGAGATCAATGCCAAGTCATGGAATGTCTTATGGACTAACAGAGATTACAGAAGAAAAACAGCTCTGTGATTCTTTCTTAGTGGGCAAGCAAAACCATCACTCTTTTCCGAAGGCAAAAAGTTACAGATCATCTCGAGCATTAGAGCTCTTGCACGCGGACTTGTGTGGTCCGATCTCACCAGCAACACTTTCCCACAACCGGTACGTATTTGTGATTATAGATGATTGCACAAGGTATATGTGATCTATTTTACTCAAAGATAAGAGCGAGGCGTTTAACAAGTTCAAGACATTTAAGAATTTAGTTGAGAAGGACTTCAACAAAGAGATAGTGATGTTGCATACGGACAGAGGTGGTGAATTTACATCACAAGAATTTCAAGACTACTGCAACAATAATGGTATAAGACGTCACTTGACAGCTCCACATACTCCGCAACAAAACAGAGTGGTGGAATGAAGAAACCGCACCCTAATGGAGATGACTCGAAGCATCTTGAAAGCAATGAGTGTCTCTAACTATTTCTGGGGAGAGGTTGTACGTCACGCAACCTATTTGATTAACAGAGTTCCAACGAGACCTTTAAAAAATCAAACTCCTTATGAAAGCTTAGGAGGCAAGAAACCGATGCTATCTCACATTAGAGTATTTGGGTGTATGGCGTATGCTAAGATAGATTTTGTCCAGCTCAGGAAGCTAGATGATCGATCACAAGCCTTGGTTCACCTAGGTATAGAACCTGGATCCAAGGCGTACTGTCTCTACAATCCGATTTCGAAGAAAATCGTGGTAAGTCGCGATGTAATATTTGACGAGAAGCCATGCTGGAACTGGAAGGGAGAGAATGATGAATCTCAAACAAGACCTGGTATTTTCCATATGACTTGGGGAACCACAAAAGACAATGGAAGTGGTCCGTTTATAGTTGGTACTCATCATGAAACTGAGGATACATAGATGGTGATGAGGTTGCAGAAACAGAGACTGCAGAACATGACAAGGAACTAGTACATGAACAAGAAGTAAGGAGATCATCACGACAATTAAAGCCTCCAGCCTATCTCAAATACTACATTCTACTTGCAGACCTAGAGTGTGAGATGCTTTTGTTAACACTTAATGATGAGCCCTCAAACCTACAAGAAGCACTTAAAGATAAACGATGGAAGCTTGCATGCGTGGACGAGATTGATTCCATATATAAGAATGATATGTGGATCTTAGTTGAGAAGCCGCAAGGGATAAAGATAATAGGGTTAAAATGGATTTTTGAGATCAAACGAAACACAGACGGAAGTATAAGAAAATTCAAGTCAAGACTTGTTGCAAAGGGTTATGTTCAAGTATAAGGAATTGATTTCAACGAAGTCTTCGCCCCTGTAGCTCGAACAGAAATGATAAGGCTACTCATAGGTCTTGCTGCATCAAATGGTTGGGAAATCCATCACCTCGATGTCAAGACAGCGTTTTTGCCCGGAGAGTTGATTGAAGAAGTATATGTATCACAACCAGAAGGGTTTGAAAAGAAGGGAGAAGAACACAAGGTTTTTAAAACTCAACAAGGCTCTATATGGTTTGCGTCAGGCTCCTACGGCCTGGAACACAAAACTCGACCGTATCTTGAAGAATTTGAAGTTTAAACGATGCTGCAAAGAAACCTCAGTCTACCGCAACGAAGAAAAGAACAAGATTCTACTCGTAGCTATCTAAGTCGACGATCTATTTGTGACTGGTGATTCACTTCAAGTGATCAATGAGTTTAAGAAGGCAATGTCAAAAGAATTCGAGATGTCCGATCTTGGTAAACTCACATACTACCTTGGTATCGAGTTACTCAAGACTCAAGTGGAATTCAAATTGAACAAGCTTATGCGCGCCAAATCCTAAAGGACACAGGTATGGATACAAGCAATGCAACTCTAATACCCATGGAATTTGTTTTGAAGATCTCCAAAGCAACCGAAGAACAAGAGATTGATGCAACTCTTTATAGGCGAAGGATTGGTTGTCTGAGATATTTTCTCCATACAAGACCAGATCTCACTTTATCTGTGGGAATACTCAGCAGGTACATGAACTCACCATGTAAGTCTCATGGCGATGCGTTAATACAAATCCTAAGGAATCGACGAGGCACACTTGAGTTCGGTCAGAATTTTAAAGCAAGAGGATCAAAGAAACTGATTGGATATAGCGACAGTAGCCATAACACCGACTTAGACGATGGCAAAAGTACAACAGGCTATCTCTTTTGTCTAGGAGACACACCAGTGACATGGTGTTCCCAGAAGGAAGAAAAATTGTTCTTTCATCTTGTGAGGATAAATTCATGGCTGCAACTGAAGCTGCAAAGCAAGATATTTGGCTCCAAGACTTGATAAGTGAGATAACTGGAGAAGAGACAAAATAAGTCACTGATCAGAGTAGACAATAAATCGGCTATTGCATTGGCTAAGAATCCGGTGTTTTATCGTCGAAGCAAACACATTCATAAGAGATATCACTTCATACGAGAATGTGTTAAAAGGAACCTAATCGACATTGATCATGTACCTGGGAAGAACAACTTGCAGAAATATTGACTAAAGCATTGGCGAAGATCAAGTTTCAAGAAATGAGGAAGAAAATTTGAGTTCTCAACTTAAGCAAAGATGACATGAAGCTTAAGGAGGAGAATGTTGGATAAGCTTCATTGCTTAGACAACAAGTTATTCATAAAAGGAAAGATTGAATAACTAATAGGTTTAAGATTAAAGATAAGTTCCTAGATCATTATGTAACAGGTTAAGTTAAGGATCTCTATTACCTATATAAAGAGATCAAAGTGTAAGATGATCTCATAAGAAAAAGCACAAAAAAGTTAAGAAAGATTAATAAAACAAAGCAACCGTTTTATTAAAGTTTTGTTCATACGTTTTCATCACATACAAAGCTCGAACTCTGTGACTTTTACCAAACTTCCCGTTCGTCTCCGAGTTATCTTGGAAAAGAGCTAGAGCAACCTAAAATCCACCGGAAAGAATTAAGAGTAAAAATTATAGGGCAATTTTATCGAATAGTTTTTGTCAACAAAACAGTCTTTAGGAAAAAATGGTCGAAATATTCTTTTTTATTTTAATTTTATTTTATTTTTAAACCTCACATCCAAAACCTCACTCCATAACTCTAAACCATAAGTCTAGATTAGTTAACTCTAGGGGTATAAAGATATATTTACACCTTTTAATAAAAATTATTTTGATCATTTTTCTCTTTGAATGCTATTTTGTAACAAAACTTTATTAGGCAATCTTAGGGTATTTTTCAAAATTTATAAGTAATTTGAGAGTTTTGCATATTTATTTATTTATATTTCAAAAATTTAAGTCAATATCTTATCAGATCTTCAAAGAGCATTATACTAATGAGACAATTTTATACTGGTGCTCTCCCATTAGGATAATGATGTTGAACTTTGGGTCTCTGCCTCCAATTTTCCCTTTAATTTATATATTTACTTGAACAAATAAAATATTGATTGTTTCAAGTGATTTGGACAGGGTTAATAAATTCAATTGGTGAGTAAAATAGTTTATTTGGTTTGATGTTGGATACCATGTTGATTAGCAGTTGTTCACTTTTGAAGACGAAATTCCCTTTGTTGAGAGAGAAAATATCATGAGATCTATCGAGAAATCTATAATGATTCAATCTACGATACATATGAAGAAGATATTCATATTATAGATTTCATCTTCAAAAGAAAGTTCTTTTGAAAATGTGAGTTGTGCAAACTTTGTGCTGTGAAGAATCCATATATACACAAATTCGTGCAAAATCAAGTTTTTGGAAAATTTATGCAGAATACGTGACGTGCAATCATGTTCATTTATATAATTGTGGTTCCAAAAACGCGATTGAAATTTGCGAACGAGTTTTTAGAAGATGTTTTAGAATTGAAAACAGTGATCAAGATTCAAGGATGAATTATTTTATTTATTATCTTAATTACTTGAAATTATCTTAAGGATTTTAATAGTTTAAAGGTTATTTATTTTCATATAAATAAGGTTTTTATGCATAGAGTTGTATTCAACTGATTGATTATTTATACAAAAGAGAGATTTTTAAACGAGTTTTATATCACGAGAAAGAGTATTTCCAAACCCTAAAGATATTTTGATAAAGTACTGAAGAAAATATTCTTAAACCCTAATTATTCTTAGAATCAACGGATCTAAGTATCCTCTATAGCTCCTGCTGCATAACACTTTCAGCCACTTTGCCTCTAATTTTGATCTCTGCGTTTTCAAGTTGCTTAAAAGATTTTTTAAAAATGTTTTTGAAACTTATTAGTATTTTTAATTAAATTAAACAAATTTTGGGTATTAAAATGGGGCTACTTTTAAAAGTTTGTATATTTTTATGAGAAAAATAATTAGTTTGGGTATTAAATTGGGTAGAGAAAAAATTTGGGTATTAAAAAGTTTAATGAAATTTAGTTGGAGTATTTTTATGGAATTTTCCCTTTGACAAAGTATTGAAAAAATATTCTCAAACCCAAATTTTTCTTAGAATCAACGGATCTAAGTATCCTCTATAGCATTTTCTGCATCACACTTTCAGCCACTTTTCCTATAATTTTGATCTCTGTGTTTTCAAGTTGCTTAAATAGGCTTGTATGAAAAAAAATCACTAAACAAAAATTTCATCAAAGATTTTTACAAAAACTGAATTTTCTAACATTAAATTTTCTTCATTTAAAATGGACAGACAAAGTAATTCTTAGGGAGGCTTGTAATATCCTTTGGTGTATCATTTTACATTATTCTCTACAATCAGTTGATAAGTTTAGATAGAGTCCAAAGGTAGAACCCACTACAAAATCTAACTTAAGAGTGGGGAGTGGGGAGTGGGGGGAGGGGGAGGTGGGGAGGGGAGGGGTATTGCATATTATTAATCACCACCGACGTGGACTCATATCATTACCCCATCCTTTCAACATTGATGTCTCTGACGCTGTGCCTCAACACCAACCCGCCGACGTCGCGAGTCGCTATACGAGGAACAACTGGCTTGGATGCCATTTGATACACTTTGGTGTATCATTTAACATTATTGCCCCACAATCAGCCCAATAAACTCATATAAAGCCAATGTAGAACCCACCAGAAAAGCTAGCTTAAAAATGGTGGGGGGGGGGGGATGGGGAGAAAACCAGTTGAACAATATATGGTATTGCAAATTATTTAGGGGTTGACATGCGTTTTTTTATTGTTCTAGCAGGGTATAAATATCCTAAACAATTAACTATCAAATTAAACACTAATCTTAACACACAAATATTACTTTTGCGAAAAGAGATCAGTTGTAGTACTTAAGGATCGAATCTACAGAGAGCAATGACACACAATAGATTTTTTATTTCTAAATATTAAGCTAGGTGTATATATATTGGTGGCAAACAATCAGTTAAGAAAATATTCATTATCAAGAAGTAGAAATGCAATATTGAAATATGCTAATAATGCAAATATGAAAATATGTTGATAAACTAACTAGATGCAAATGTAAATATGCTAGATCTAAGGTTTCAAGCCTAGTGGATTATAGTGGATTGGAAGCACGTATTTGTAAATATTCTAGAACTCAAATATTAACTATTATGACCTTTTTAACTTTAACTCTCGTATGCGAGCAAAATGAAAGACCATCGATCGACGGCCAAGGCCTGATGTCGATCAACGGTGAAATCAGAAGGAAGTGTGAACGAGATTTGATAAGTCCACCAGACTTATTATACTAGCTCTCGCATGCGCCTAACAGCCTAGTTCAATGGAGTTTATTCTGAACATAACCTACACTCGTAGTTGTCCATGTCCTACTTTCGAGATCCTAGTTAGCTACTCTAGAATGCAAGCATTAAGCACAACTCAATTGATGGATATTAATTTAACCTAGCAATCCTACTTTTGGGCTACTCCATGATTGCTATCAGTCAACCAGAAATCTAGTTGATGACTACTCAGACATAATCAGAGAAAAAACAATAGTCTGAATATAATGCATAGATAAAATATTGGGGTTCCAATACAAATCTCCTTAAGGAGTTATGAATCTTCTCCCCTAATAACCTAGAACGATATTAAAGCTTTTTAGTCTAACATGCACTTGCTCTTGCACTTGCACTTGCTCTTGCACACCCTCTGCATTCTCTCAACACATAAGTATAAATATAAAAACCTTAAAACTTAGGTCAAAACTCGTCCAGGGCATTCTCGTCATTTGTCTTCTAACTTGGATTTTTAAATCGCTGTCTTCGAATTGGATGTCGATCGATGGCAAGTGTGCAGCATCGTTCGAACTTGGTCTTTTAACATCGGTTGACTACAAGGTTGTGCCGTCGATCGACAATAGTCTTGTACTTCGACTCTTGAAATGGTCAGCTACAAATTTTTCCCCTCTAAATGCTCCAAAATCTCCAAGTATCTACATATATCTCCAAAACGTTCTTGGACCTGTAAATACTTCAAAACATATCCTAAACACACATAATAGACCCTAATAGAGCCTATAACATGGCCTAAAATTGGTAATAAATAGGTTATATCAACTCCCTCTAACTTAACCTTTTGCTTGTCCTCAAACAAACTATGCATGTCGAAGAGGTTTTGAAAAGTGGAGACTCACATAATGTCTAAGCATAACTGTCACCTTACTTTGTTGCAACCACATCCTATCAATTCAATCACGAGAAACTTTATATACCCTATCCTAGTATAGCAACCAAATCCAGTCTACAACAACTTGGCAAATACTAGTCTGACTCACCACTCTACTGATTTCATTTCTTTGCATAAAATAGAAGTGTAGACTTTACCTTGGAAGTATCAATCAAAGGACACATGGACTCTACCCCTGCAAGTATCTGAACAACTAGGCACAAAGTCTTCTTTGATTCCTTTCTTCCTCCTTTTCTCTTAGAATCTTTTTAGATCTCAAACTTAATGGACAATGATGTTGATACAGTCCATCTTACCATCAAATTTTCGATTTTCCTCTTCTTTTTTTTTTCTTTTCTTTTTCTTTTTTTTCTCTTGCTTTTTGGGCAAAGTTATAGGAGAATAGTGGGGTCATAGGTAATGCACCTACCCCTCTGCATATCGGTAAGTCATCTCAATCTTTTAAGATATTAGGTAGATGCTGAAGAGAAAGAGAGAAGGGAACCAAAGGTGCAACGACTTGTACCTACAGACTGGCATAAGGAATCTAATCCAGTGTATACCAAGCCTCAAAGCAAGCATATAATGTCAGGATTAGTGTTGGAAATTAGCTTCAGTTCCTTCAAACTTTCTAAGCAAGTGTGATATAGTGACATGATGATCCACTTTGGTATCTCTAGTAATCTCTGCAAACAACCTTATAAAAATGGTACTAAAGTGTGGTTAGTCAATAATAAATCTTGATCATAGTCCCTTTCTTGACTCAATAATTTTTTTTGAAAAACTTATATAATATATATGTATATATATATATATATATATATATATATATATATATATATATATATATATATATATAAAGATCAAAACAAATCAAATAGCATTAGCGAACCTCCCCTAGACTTAAATTACAATGTCCCTAGTGTAATTCGTCCCGGATTGGTTAGGAAAAATTAAATCATAAGTAAATAGTTTAAGTAGAAAACTCGAGACCAGACTCTGTAAAAGAGTATCGATCGATGGTAGGCGTGTGTTGTCGGTCGATGGTTGCGATCCAATGTCGTCTGATGGTGCCTCTATGGTGTCAATCCATGGTGGACACAAACAGTCTACAAAAAAGTAAAACTCAAAATAAATAGTAGTATAAGTAAAAACGAAATAAAGACTTACTAAAGAGTGGGTTGCCTTCCACTCAGTGCTTGGTTATAGTCTTAAGCTCGACACTGTGAACTTTTTGACTAGTATGGAGTTGGATCAACACTTGGAAGATAAGCGTCTACATCTTTTTTGCTCTTCTGAAACCATGTACCAATGAAGCTCCTTATTGCCTCATCTCCTCTGGTTTTCTTATTCCTTATAACTGCTCTAGCAAACTCCATTGAATGCATTCCCCCTTGTAGTTTCTCAATATTGCGCTGTAGCATTCTAAGTCTCGCAGCTGTAGTCTCTGATAAATCCTCTAATAGGTGAGAAATATCTTCCTTCATCAGGCTCTGAGAAAAAGCAATCTCATCGAACCTATCTTTCAATTGTATTTATGCTGCCGTCTTCTGTCCGTTGTCTTTAGTGTCGATCCAAATCTTGCTTTATCTCATCCATGTGTGCAGTCAAAATGGTGAGGCAGTTGTCTATAGGATAGTAGACATCATCTAGCCTCTTGTAGAAATTATCCATTGACATCTCTTGAGCTCTGTAGATCTCATGAACAATATCATCAATCTCTTCTCTGCTGTATGTCCCATGACCCTTCCTAAACATAGTGATCTTTGCTGCATGTTCTGGTAAACATATATAGCTCTGCTCAAACAAATTAGCTCTCTCTGGAACTGCTCTGATGTCTTCAGCTTGCACATTCACTACTCTTTCGTTTGTAGCTCGTGCATTACCATTCTCATCTCTATAGATGCCATACTCATCTTTCTTTTCCCAGTGGAAAAGTCTGTTTCCCAGTGGAAAAGTCTGTTTCCCTCAGCATCAAAGATCTCGTACCTTGCTTGAAAGGCCAGTCGATCGATGATGGTTTGATCCCATCGATCGATGGTAGAAAATTGTAGGCATCGAAAGGACGAAATTTGTGTACCTCTGGAAAGGGTTTGTCGATCTATGCTTGGTGGGTGCCGTCGATTGATCTAGGATGCCTAAAAGTGTATGGTACAGTACAGGTGGTCTTGTTCTCCTGTTCCTTAGTTTCAATCGATTCTGGAAGATTCGCATCGATCGATGGCTGTTGCTGCTGTCCAAATAAAGTACTCGATCCATTAGACATAATAAGGGCAACTGCTACATCTTCTTAGATAAATGTAGGATTTTTCCATGAAGAGTCTGTGCACATCCCTCTGGGTCTCTAGAAATTCCGAACTCATCTGGTCTAAGATTACCAATATATGTATCTTCTGCTCCAAGTTCATGTTCTGGTTCACGTCAGATGTCGTTCGATGGCCAGGAGTAGCTGGTGATCGAGGCTTGATTATCCACTCTCGCGTTCATCACTCAGCCAGCATCTTCTGATGCTAGGCCGCGATATTCAATCTGCTCTTCCTCTCAGTAAGCGTCATCATACTCTTGGCATGCTGGACGTGTGTTGATCAATGGTGTATGGTGACCGGCAATCGATGCTCGATAACCAGATTGTTGCACGAAAAGGTTTCCAGCTCCATTAGCCATGGAAAGTATATCTGCTATATCTTCCCTCGTGACATTTAGTAGTCTACCATCCATAGCTCTTGCGTGACCATCTGGATCTCACATGATACCAAACTCGTCTGGTTACAGATAACCATTTCCTTCTCGCGTTTTGCAGCTGAATCTACTTCGGATGCTGCTTCTAGCTCAGTATCGCTTGATAGCTTAAGGTTACCCTCGATCGATGTCACTTTCCGGAGTTGATGGGAAATATGAAAACACCAGCCTCTTCCATAGCAAGACCAATGTACTCGATTATCTCCTCTTCTCTGTAGTCTTCGTCGTACTCGGGATAGGCTGTGTTGTAATCAACATTTGCGTGGCAGTTGTTGATCGGTTATGGAGTATGATTGTCGATCAATAACAAAGGGTGGGCGTAGACTGATTTCTGAACTGCAAGCCCGTCGATCGATTGTCTGGGTTGGGTGTCAATCGATGCTCCATCTTCCGACTCTTCATTAAAGTCATAATCACAGAAGCCTGTGGCCACACGTTCTACATCATCACACAATTCAATAAGAGTAGCCTTGTTCTTATTCTTGACATGTTCATAGAAAATATTTTGATAAATTAGAGATCGATACAACCTGTTTAATTTCATATCGCAAATAACTCCCACAGTAGCCATGAATGTTCTCCCAAGTAGTAGTGAAGAGTTTCAATCTATCTTGATGTCCATCATGTGGAAGTCTACTGGAAATAGGGTGTTGTTAATCTGTACTGGAACATCTTTTACCATCCCTCCTGAATTCACCTTTGAGCAGTCTACAAATGTGAAGGAGTCATTGGAGGGTTCCACTTTCAGGTTCAGCTCCTCTTCCATAGTTTTGGCATAATGCTCAATTATGATCCAGTATCACAGAGGGCATTGGGGTATCCGTTTCCCTTGATGAAGCATTGAGCCACGAACTTCCCAGGATCACTTTTCTTCTTCAGACAAGTCTTTTGTTTCATCTTTTCTCTGAGATGATTGAACATGATCTCTATATCATCGTCTGCCGCCCTTGTTTTCCTGAAAAACATCCACAACCTGTGAGTATAATAAGCTTCATCAAAAGGAGTATCTAAAGGAATTTTGTAAACTCTTTTGGTAAAGCTATCCATCTCCTTTTCATTGGCTTCCCTGCGTTGATGTTTGGGGATCTTTTGCTTCCTCTTGGAGTGTCCCTCATCTTGTCTATCAAGATCCATACTTTCAGATGTGTCAGTATACTGTTCTGAAACCGTTGTGGTTGGGCGCACAATCAAACTCGCAGTGATGCTTGGCAATCAAACCGGTTTTCTCATCTGTCGATCGATGCTTAGGTCGCATTATCGATCCTTTCCTCTATCTCTCTCTTGGTCGATTGTCCCCTGTAGGTGTCGATCGATGTTTGTCGATTCACATGAATCTTCTGATACTACAGTAATCGTTGTCGATCGCTGCTCATTGCTTGGTGTCGATCGACCCCATTGCGAACTGCCAAATGACATCGAACTTTCCAGACGAAAATCTCCTCTTGGAGCCTTTCCCTCTTAACTTCCTGCCAAAAATCGTCATCAATCAATGCATTGACGTGGTGCTTCTGTCGAGCCTGCATTTTCTCCTTGATTAGGCTCTTATGCCTCCTAATGGTTTCACTTGTTTGCAGCACTTGATTCTCCAGCTTCTTCACATGGGTGTTGAGATTTTTGAACTTGGTGTTGAGGTTGAGGTACCGCCCATCTATCTTTCCATTGAAATCCACATTCATCTTTTTTTGTCCCTCTAAAACTCTCTCAACCATTGCTTCAATCTTGATTTCTTAAGTTTCTGGAGGAGAATTCTGGTAGTAAGAAGATCCATAAGTTCTGTTGTTGTTGTTGAAAGGTATTCGCTGTGAACCCTGAGTAAAGCTACTCCTTTGACCATTCCCATAGGAGTTCTTGTTGAAACCTTGATTTCCTTGTCTTTGGAAACCATTCCCATCAATGTAGTTCACATCCTCTTCTTCAATCTCATTTTCTCCATACTTTATAGCTTTACTTCTACAAAGGTAACCTGCTTCCTGAAGAATTTCTGAACACTATCCAGTTTTGCCTTTACCTCTTCATTCTGATCCTTACTCAAAGTTGGAGTTGATTTCTTCCTTTCAAAGTATGTGTTCTTGGTGCTGCTGCTGGATGCCAGATTCTCAATCAACCTTGTAGCTTCTTCAGGATTCCTAGTGCTGAAATTTCCCTCACTAGCTGTGTCCAAAGCCATCTGATACTGTAATACAATACCTCTAAAGAAAATGCTTAGAAGTTTTACTTTGTTGAACCCGTGATGTGCACAATCGCTTTGGTATGATTTGAATCTGATTCAAAAGTTTCTGAAAGATTCTGAGGGTTCTTGTGAAAAAGTACCATCCCACTGCTTAGATCTTCTGCTCTTGAGTCATCAAAAAGTTACGAAAAAGTGTTCTTGATGTCATTCAAGGATGTCAGGGATCCTAGTGGTAACTGCTTAAGCCAATATGAAGCTTCTCCAGCAAGTGAGTACTTGAAAAGCTTACAAAAGAGATAGTCTTCGGGGACTCCATTGGCTTTTATAGCAATCACTAGATTCTCAAATCACTCTAGATGATCCATAGGGTGCTCATGTCGTAACCCACGGTTAGGTTTCTTCGCTACAAGTCCGAAGAAGGCGGGCTTGATTTCAAAATCGTTCCTTTAAAAAGTTGGAGGACGAATGGTTGATATGTTGGCGTAGAGCTGGTCTGGAAGGTTGTAGTTAGCCAGTGTTTTCTGAGTAGCTTGGGCATTAGCTTCATGTTGAGCAGCTGCATCGTCTGCTTCTGCTTTTGTATCAGGGATTATGGTCCCTTGATCGTCTATCTTTTGACCTGCTGCATTACATAGATGACCGTCTTGGTCATGCAAGTTTCCATTCTCATCTCGACTCAATTTTAAAGTCGCAACAATCTGAACTCGTCTTCTTCTGTCGATCGATGCGGGTAAGTGGTTGTCAATCGGTGCAATGTGATCAATGTTGGTTGATGCTCGAGTTCTGATGTCGGTCAATGCTGTCCGTAAAGAAGTGTCGGTTGACGCGGTATTGGTGCTGTCGATCGATGCTTGTCGTCTTTCTTTGTGGATCGTACGTTCAATTTTATCGGGGTCAGAGAATAGTAGTTTTTGTCATTTAATGCTCCTCGTGTGTCTTTGCATGCACATGAAAAACAAAGAAAAATAAAATTTTAGTAACTTGAAAGTATTAACAAACCTGTTGGGGACAAATATGTGCCGCCACCACAAGGCCCAGAAATAACGGGCCTTGCAGGCCTGTTAGCGCTGATATCTGAAGCGCCTCGGCTCGACGATCTGCGATGAGCCGACTGACGGCTTATGACCACTTCATCTGGTCGAAGCCGAAGCCGATCAGCTCGTCACAGCCCAAGCCAACCAAGTAAAACCCTCGTCAGCCCACGAGCCGCCAAGACCATGAAAGCCCACTAGAGCGAACCGACCTAGGGTATTCAATCTCCCTGCACCTATAAATGAGGAGGGGAGACCAAAAGACTGGGAGGAGAAAAAACACACACTAGGGGGCTAGAACTAGGGTTTATGTCATTTCTAAATCTAGATTGTCTTGTATACACTTTTGAACCTACTAATAAAAGGAAAAATCTCTTTTCATACTACCAAAACGACAAGTCCATCTTGTCTTAGCCGTCTCTGAAAGACCCACTGACGAGTTCCACCAATCCTAACCCCCAGTCCGAGCTCGGTTCAAACAGTTGGCGCCCACCGTGGGGCCTCCAGAGTAACAAAAACCAAAAGATGGGCTTTCACGACGATTCGACCTCTGGTGAAGAACACGAAGATCCCGTACTCGCTTCAGTCGCAGCCACACCGGAAGAACCCGCTTACCTTAGCGCCATTGTGGAGCGGCTCGCCCAACAAGACCCCGCGCAGAGAGCGACCACCGAACAGCTCGCCGCTTTATCGGCCATCCTCGCCCCTCTTACTGCACAACCCAGTGCCCTGACGACCACGATTCGTCAGCATCTGTTTAACACAACCGCAAACCAGGCTCCCGGAGTACAAAGCCAGGACGCGGGAGTAGGCCCACAGACCCTCGCGCAAACTCCCGATGGGATGAACGTGCAAGCCTTCAACGGTCCGGACCCGCAGACAATCCGTGAGTTTGCCAAACTCAAGCTGTCGCTCCAGGATATCCACTTAAAGATCCACTGCGAAACAACTTCCGCCCCTCAAATCGAGCGCGTCCTCGCGGACACGCTCCAAACTCCATTCTCTCCACAGATCACCAGTGTTCGACTGCGCCTAACGGAGAAGTTCCGTTTGCCGTCGTTCTCCGGGAACACTGACCCTACTAAGCATGTCACGTCATTCAATATAGCAATGAGTTGCGCACATTTCACACCCGAGGAGAAGGATGCCGGCTACTGTCAGCTCTTTGTCGAGAGTCTTGAAGGAGCAGCCCTCAACTGGTTCTCCCGACTCTCCGAAAACTCCGTCAACAGCTTTCACGACCTCTCCATTGCGTTCCTTAAGCACTACAACATGTTCACGCGAGAAAGAGTCACCACATCCAACTTATGGAACCTCTCTCGGTCGTCAGGTCAGAGTCTTCGTGTCATGTCCCCAATCCTGGGTAAGATAACAGGGACGGACCATGGCGCAAGGACACGCACCAGTCATGTCATGTGACCTAAAGACAAGTGTTCCATGGCCTAAAAGAAAGGTTAAGGGCTTCAGGACATTGAGACTTAACCAAATGTAGAAGGAAACAAGCTCAAAGGAGCTGGACAAACCATCTGGTAGCTGGACGAGGCCGCTGGGAAGCTCAACCAGCTCGGGGCAACTCGGAAGAAGCTCGACCAGCTAGGAGAAACTTGGAGGTAGCTCATTCAGTGTTTTATCACCTAGGTGAAGCTCGATGAAGTGAATGATAAGAATGGGTCATGAGAAAACTAAGTCTAGGTCTAGAAATAGACCAAGGGACTTAGAAGGATTGAATAAGATGAAGATATTTTGCTGTACGAAGTGTATCGCAGCTGGGTGATGCGAACAAGAAGCTCAACCAGCTGGACGGAGCTCACTTGGAGCTCAAGTAGAGTGTGTCAGCTCCCTGAGCTGTATGGAA